>JAUZST010040636.1:0-26851 GCA_034779995.1 Parotocinclus haroldoi
TGTGTGTGTGTGTGTGTGTGTGTGTGTGTGTGTGTGTGTGTGTGTGTGTGTGTGTGTGTGTGCGTGTGTGTGTGTTTGTGTGTGTGTGTGTGTGTGTGTGTGTGTGTACACCCTGGTCCCTATTGCACTTTGAGGGTCAAAGGCCCCACAAGGGTAGAAAAATTTTGCAAGTCTACACAAGGCTAACTGCTTTTTGTTTAACACAAACTACAACATTATTTTGAAAAACCTGTCTTTAAGAGATTTGCTGTTCTGAAGTTAAAGTTAGGGATATGCATAGGTACAGAATTAAGTAGCTACAGTAACTATTATGTATTGTGGGTCTCCACAAAATGTGTGTATGCGTGTGGGTGAGTCTGTGTGGTTTAGTATTTATGGGCTTGTTACCAATGTAAGTGCATGTTACCAATTTGTTTAGCAGCCATATTGAGCTTTCATTGGCTGCACTGTAATTAAGACAAGGCACTTTTACTAACCTACCAGAAATTAAGGATTTATGGATGCCTTAGAAGTGTAACTTAATTATTTTTTCAAAGGTGGAAGAATGAAATTTTGACTTCAAAGGAAAGTGCTGAATCAAAAATGACAGTGCTGTGAGTGTTGAAACACAATTTACATTGGAAAGCTAGAATGACCAGTATTTTCTTTTTTAGGTGAATATATTTTTAAGATTCTTTAAAAATTCTAAGATTAGACACTTTAGATTCTAAGGATTAAGGCGAGGGTGGAAGTATAAAGCTTTGATTATATTTAACGTGATATTCAAAGTAAAGATTGAAGTACCAGTACTAGGATGAAAAGTAAAGAGGAAGTAGGAAATCTTATTTCTATTATATAACTAACCTGAGGATGAAAATAAAAAGTGGAAGTAGGAAGTCTTTTTTTCTATTATATAACTAACCTGAGGATCAAAAGAAACGTGGTAGTAGGAAGCCTTATTTCTTTGATATATCTAACTTGAGGATAAAAAATGGGGAAGTAGAAGGTTTTGATCATAAAGATTATACCCTTAGACTTGCCGGAAAAGAAAAATAATACAGTTTTATAACAATAGAAGCTTACCTGTGGAGCAAAGTAGAGTGGAAAAGTTTAAGGGTTTATATTTCTTTAACCTCAAAGCTAACGTGAGTATAAAAGGAAATGTGGAATTATTGTGTTTTGATCATATTAAGAATCATGGTAAAGGTGGAAATAGAAAATTTTACTATAGAACTAACCAGAGGATCAGCTGAAAAGGTAAAGGAGAAAGTTTAGATTATAGATGCAGGTGGTAATAGAATATATGACTAATCTGAGAATAAAAGGAAAGGTAGTAGTAAAATGTTTTCTTTATAGATTTAATCTGATGGTCAAAATATATATTTCTTTAAGTATCTTCTGCTTGTCCTGAGAGGGTTATTGGGGGTGTCCTAGACCTATCCTAGTGATCACAGTGAAAATGCATTGTAAGACATTCAGGTTTAGCAGGGTCACTGTTGCAATCGGCAATTGATCCCCTGACCCGCCTCCCCCTCTGTCAGAAGTCAATTGTGGCTTTATATGACACCAGAGGATCAACGGACATTGAAAACTCAAAAAAGACATTGTAGTTATGAATGTCACAGAAAATCTAGACCAAGCATCTAGGCCAAACATACTGCATATATCATTATATTAAATAATTCAATAGCTGCAAATGGAAGTAACTCATTGTATTTGCAGTATCTGAAATTTGTCCATTAACATTAATTTGACTCAATAAGTCACACTGTCCTTAACTCAGCATTTATACCTCATGATAGAGTGTAATAATTGGACATGATGTGCTAAATGTCTCTCACAAAGAAACACTAATATAAGAATAGGCACTTTGTCTGTCTCATTGACCTATTTGACTGTGTTAATTTTATTTCCTGTTTTCAGTGCACAGTTTGGGACTGGGACTCAAATGGAAAGCATGATTTCATTGGAGAATTCCAGACAACTTTCAAAGAGATGAAAGCAGCCATGGATGGAAAACAGGTTAAAAACTACATGAAAACACATGCAGTTGGTGTCTGTGGGTTATAATCCAAAAACCAAATAAACCATCTGTCCATTGATTCACAGATTAAGTGGTTTATTTTTAGCAACAGTCTTGCAAAATTCTTTTTTCTTCTTTGTTGGCAGTGTAAAGTCTCTGTAAACACCCCTGTGTTAACTCCTCATTCTGCTTAGTTTACTTCATCCGCAGCACAAAGATGCTGATGGTTATCTGTGTTCTATAGTGGGTTGTGAAACAGATTTCCTCTGCAGCAATTTATAGCTGTTATCTGTGGCAGTGAGACATTATCTGTGGGTGCTAACACTGCAGAAACACCCATTTTCTACTAGGAACACAGAAGAGCAGTTTTATTAGCTTTTTTATAGGGCAGTTTGATTTCCCCAGTGGAGAGACCATTGATAGATTTCAAATAGCAGGAATTTGAACATATCTAAGCATGTTATATATTTAACACAAGTTTGTATGAATAGAAATGTGTAATATCACACGTTTCTTTTTAAAAAATATTTGTTGTCTTTGTATGTGCTGTTGTTTATGTATGTATACATTATAGATCGCACAGCATCCACATCAGTAAATTATGTTGATATTTTCAGTGCAAGTGTAACATAGCTTTCAGAACCATTTTTGGCCACCAGTCCATAGCCAAAGCTCCCAGTGACAGTATCTGAGCTGTCTATTCAGCTTTGTCATCATCCTAACTTACTTGTTACTGTAGCCAGCAAAAATAGTGACTGCTGACTGGTTATGCCTAGTAATCAGACAAATGAGTTGTTTTAGCAGTTGTTGTTTTAAAATGAGCTCAATGTGTTCCCAGTAAGTCCTACTGAATTTAAATCAAACATCTCTAGCCTCCTTAAATATGAATAACTTTATGAAGTTGGTATGTGTAGTAAGTGAGAAAGTGCTTGAACAAGAGGGTGGTGTCTAAGCGTTGATTGGAGTCATAACTGATTTGATGCCAAACTTATCTGATGTCGGGATTCCTGAGAACCTTAGTTCGAATTGATAGGTGTGTTTACAGAACTCGCTGGTGGATTGAAATCCCTGACCAAAGTGTACCACTATCGGTGCCATTGAATTCCTGGATAGAGTTTGCAAAGAAATTGTCTATGGACTAGGGGTGGGAGTCTCTAGGCACCTCACGATTCAATTCAATTCGATTACGATTCAGAGGGCAACGATTATCGATGCATCGCGATTTGTTTTTTTTTCTATACAGATTATTTTTTTCTTTACCATGTGACTCATAACCAAAAAACTTATAACCAAAAATTTACATTTTGTAATAAAAACCAGTTTGTAAACAGAATATTTCTGTTTGTAATCGTCTATTTTGAGTTTAATATTTTTGAAGTATCCGTTCTCAGTCTCGCTTTCACTTCAAAAAGTTTAGTAGTCTGACTCTAAACCTCATTATTAAAAAGTATAATCGCTAAAACTAGCTTATATGAGAAAACAAACCCCCTCGTCAAATCGGGTCTAAAAGTCAAAAGTGAGAAACTTTTTGAAGGGAAACTGAGACTTCAAGATACTTCAGATACAAATACTTCAAGAATATTAAACTCAAGATAGACATTACAGAACTCAATTAGTGAGTGCTAATGTTTAAGTTCTTGTGTAAGAAGCTAGTCTGCATGTTCAGATGCAAGTGTGCTCAATTGTCAATTATTGACATTTGTTAATTGATTCAGAATTGTTAATTTACGAATCGCGATGCATCAAAAATTCGAATTTTCAAACCCCTACTATGGACTGTAATTATTGACAGAATGGCAGAGATTGACTTGTGGGAAGCAGGAACCTATAAAGTAAATGTGTCATATTGAGCTTCATTGGGATATTTAGTATAACCCATTGTTTTGCCATGGTTTGTCTATGGAGAATTGAGATCAAAATTTTGTATCAAACTCAAATCTTCACAATGCATGTTTCTTGAAGGATATTACTTAGGACCTATAAAATGTTGTTGCTGCTAATCAGTTTGAAAAACCTTACAAAACAGCCATTGAAGAGTTAGGAGGGAATAGTTTAAATTATAAGGCTTATGTATGGAGAAAGGAAAACTTTGCATTCTAGCAGAAGAACCTTATCCCATCTGTATGACATGGTTGTGGTGGTATCATGGTTTAGGCCTGTTTTGCTTCATCTGGGCCAGTATGGCTTGCATCACTGATGGAACAATAAATTGTGAATCATAACAGCAAATTCAAAAACAATACGTCAGGGCTGTCTATGAATTGAATCCCAAGAGAATGTGGGTCATGTAGCAAGGCATGTCCTACAAGACAATTCCTAACCTTAGTCCAGTAAAAAAAAGTTGTGAAAGGAAGAGCAATCCATGTAAGGAAACCCACCAACATCTGGCCCACCGGCAAGTTGTTTTTTTCAGCGTAATGAGCCACATTTAATCCAAGACGATATGTGGTGCTGATCAACCATTACTGAAAGCATCGAGTTGCAGTTATTTCTGCTCAAGGGAGTCATGTCATGCACTGAAAGCAAATATTTAAATACTTTTGCCACTCACATAAATTTAATATTGTATCATTTTTATCAATGAATAAATGGCCAAGTTCTGATATTTAAGATCATGTGTTTAATTGAATTCTCTTTATGTACTTATATAAAATCTGATGTTATTGTAGACCTTATTTATGCACAAAGACAGAAAAATGTAGAACTTTTATATACAAATATACAAAACTTTTATAACCGACAGCTTCAGTGGGAATGCATCAACCCCAAATATCAAGTGAAGAAAAAGAACTACAGAAACTCTGGTGTGGTGATCCTGACCCAGTGTAAGGTAAGTCATTTGTCATATAGATTTAATGGAACTGCATGTTGACTGCATAAAATATCTTAATAGAGCTAGAAATTCTCCAGGTCACCTGTAGATCATGCTTTCTTTCAGATAATAAAGATGCACTCATTTCTGGATTATATAATGGGAGGCTGTCAGATTCAGTTTACAGTAAGTGTATTAACACATGGAAAGTGGTTTTGCTCCTCTCTGACTGCATAAAAACATCAGTACCCTGTAATTAATGAGTAAACAATCAATCAGCTTTAACACTTGTTCCTGCACTTTCACCGGACAAACTTTGAGGCAGAACTATGGTACATGGCCAATAGTACAGCATGTAGGATCACTACCTAATTATTGGTTTGCAGTGCTGACAGGTGCACGGAAATTATCATGTAGTATACAGTATATACAAAGCTTAGCAGTAGAATAGATTGTACTAAAGAGCTTGCTCACTAATTCTCACAAATCATTACGTCTCTAGAGGTATAACCCATGCTTTGGTTGTTGATGTGTATATGTTTATGTCTCTTTCTGTGTCTGGCTATGTCACATGATCCTGCGCATGTCAGAGGTTGCTGATGTCATGTGTGCAGCACCCATGTGTTTTGGATTGCCTTCATGTGTGAGCATTAGTTAGAAATGCTGGCATGCCTTGGTGCTTGCTTTCAAATTTGCTTCGGACACTCATGTCTGATTATTTGCTTTCACCATGGACTTTGGACACTAGCTGTATATAGTCTTTGTACAGTCGTAACTCCATATTTTGGATATATGTGGGATATGTTTCATGGCTGCTTTTGGCAAGAGGCGAGTTTGGCAACTTAACTAGACAGAGGCAGTAACATTCATCCCTGATGTTGACATAAAGTTTTTTACTGAGCAGTCCTACTGATCATGCATTTAAATTTGCATAAACATGTATGTGGCCTCACAAGAAGAAGATCCTGAGTTCAGTCCCTAGGTGTATCAGTCTGGGACCTTTCAGAGTTTGCATGTCCTCCCCCTACTCCAGTTTCCTCCTACAGTCCAAAGACATTCATGTTAGGTTAAGTGGTGTGTCTAAAATGCCCTTAGTGTGTAGTGGGCTCCCTATCCTCCCTTGCTCCCTATGCTGCCTGCTAGGCACTGTGTCTATCGTAACCCTGTCAATGATCAAGTGGATAAGAAAGTGAGTGATTGATAAACATGTACTGTCCACCTGTCCAAGATTAGCAGTTGCTTTGTGTGTAGAAGCACATTAGATGGGGGCTGTACGTCATCTGACATTTCAAATGCAGATTGTTCAAAATAGCGCATTAGCGTGTCAATCCCGTGTCGTACGCTCGTAGGCCAATTTAAACACTGACAATAAGACTAACACATCAGCAACAAAAACAGTTTGCAGCGAGGCATCAGCAGAGTAAGCAGGTTCAAGATCTGCCAGCGAGGTGAGCTGCCAGCTGAGGAGAGAGCAGGGAAAGCCCTGTCAGTAGGATTAAAAGGACATCTACCGACAGGTCTGAAATCTTGGCAGTTTAGCAGGGTAGAATATCATTGATGGCATGATAGTTGTCACATCTAAAGAATGGTGAGGAGACAGCCATGGTTTTGTGCATGGAAAGAAATCTGTTCTGCCATTGGCAATATAATGATATGCATTTGGCAATACAACGAGGACGTGGAGGCAGATAGCAAAGTTAGACTAGATATTCTTCATTCGTGAGCTTGTATGCTGTAAATGTTCAACTTCAAATGTTCAACACAAGTGGCCTTGAGTTTGGCATACCTATGAAGAGCTAGAAGATCATGAGTTTGCTTCTTGTTAGACATTAGGACTGAGGTCGGTCAGACACACAGTGAAGATTTTTGCGTTCTGTTTCATGTATTTCTTTTATTTTCTCTTATTGGTCTAGTTATCATGGCTTTTACACTTACTCTTGTGTTAAATGTTGCAAGGATGATTTGTTATCGATTGCAGGTTTCTACAATGTATCCCATTCCTCATGCTGCCACAGAAAAATTGGTGAAAAGTGATCTTTATCAGGCATTGGTGACTCAGGATATATTGGTGTTTCTCAGTATGCCCAGTCGCTGGGGTTGACAGGGCTTGATGTAGGCTCAATCAATTCTGAGGATCCGGTTGTGCAGATCCAGTTAAAGGAGTTGGATCATTGTGCTTATTCTGCTATTGAATTAACATTCAAGCCTTTTCTTTTTTGTTTGCTTTGTTTCCTTAAGTGTAGATGGTGTGAGACAGCCTATTCAGGATTCATGAGATACTAGTGCAGCTCAGTCATTCAATTACTTTTATATAGTTACTGTGATGTTCAGTTAAGTGAAGTTTGAAGTCGTGTAAATGCAGACTAAAAAATGTAGTTTAATAATAGTTGCTTTGTGTTCACAGTTACCAAATCAGTGGGGTTTTTGTGATTTTGGGGATTGTCCTCACAGGTTATGTAATCTACCTGAGGTTGTAGCAAATTTTTCTCCTAATAGTGAAGATTTGTTAGAGCTGCATCTTTGTTAGAATGCATCCTAAGTAACAAGACTAGTTATGCTTTACCGCCAAACCTAATTTTAGCTCAGAAAGTGGATTCTGCCTTAGCTTGGTGTTTACAGTCTGTGATGAGTAAAGCAGATTTGTGGCGCTGACAAGGCTACTTGAGAAGATGGAGTGTTTGTATTCCTAGGCTAATCAACAAGCTTCTTTCATTGCTATTAGATGTCTTTGACTTGGAGATGTTTATTGAAGGGGTTGCTGTTTGTCTGACAGCATCCTGTTAGGCTGCTATTTTTTTTTTGCTTTGGTGCTTGTTTGAAACTTTGCTTTGGGTACTTGCATTCGTCAGTTGTTTCTGCTTGCCATTGTTTTCTCTTGTATGCCGTTGTGCCTGTTGCTACCGTAATTATGTGCTTTCACTCTAGATTTTGGGTCATGGCTATATCTTCATTTATTCATTGGGGTTCAGTGTAATGAGGGGTATGGGTGAATCCCAAACCTAGATTGGAAAATAGCAGCTTTAGAGTCTCATCCAGGAATACTCTTATTATGTGTAAGAGAGGATTGTGTGTGATAACACCCTTCATCAGTTTTCCCTTAGTTCTCTTTACTGAGTCCCAGCCTCAGGAAGCAATGCCAGCACAAATACTGTTCATTAGGAGCTTAATTTATTGGTTTCTGTAGCCAGCTACAGCTCTCCATGTGCAATGCAAAGCAGAGTAAATGTATGTAGAATCTTTAGCCATGTCATGTAGCTTAATAATAATACAATTCCATATTTATGGTCACAAGTATATAGCTGTTAAAATTCCATTTAAATTAGCATATACCTACCTACGCTCCACCTCCAGTCCAGATGGGAAAAATGCTGAATCATAATTTCTTGACTGTCTGTTTGAAGGTTGCCATTGATTTCACCGCCTCAAACGGTGACCCACGGAACAGCTGTTCCCTTCACTATATCCACCCCTACCAGCCCAACGAGTACCTCAAAGCCCTGGTGGCAGTGGGTGAAATCTGCCAAGACTATGACAGGTAAATCAGAATATAGCCTAAACAATTAGCCAAGAAACACTATTTATGTGTTCACTGTTTGATTATACAGCAATAATGGTTGCAATATAGGCTTACTGTTCACATTGTGTCTGTCATATATGGTCAGGACATTCATGTTATCACATTTAGAACCAACACTATCATGTCTGCTCTCACAGTATTAGCAGTGTTGATGCTGCTGTCTTCTGAACATACCCATCAAGGAAAGTAGGAGAGCACTAAAAGTGGATGTTTTCCATAGTGAACTTTAGTTCAGTTAAAATGTCATACTTATTATCAAAACTGTACTGTACATGTACATGCCGTTTAATTTGCAAACTAATTTGTTTTGCAATGAACCCTATTATAGTCTTAGTATAACATATATTAGAGATAAGTGTTTAAAACTAATTAAATATTCACAAGGAAAGCTAAATATAAAAATATAAGAATGGATGGTAAAACAAAAATTTGATTCAAACTAAATTTTAAAGACATTGTTTAGAACACTGTTGCAACTAATCCTTGGCTACACACGTTTACTGAGATATAAATTCACACAATAAATTAGGATATTTCAGTTTTCATCTGGTTTTCTTTTAAAGTAATACAAGTACAGCAGTAGTATAGCAGTGTCTTACTCTTTTAGTAGACTTACATACTAACTGCATGGATTATGGTCATGCAGATGTCTTTATCCTTACAGCTGATTGTTTTTAAAAGGGTTGTTTTTTTGCATGTTTTTTTTAAGTTATTCAGGTAATGCTACTTATGTAAACTAACAACAGTGGCTACTTTTGGCTTTAAGAATTGTGTGGAATTCTTTCTGTGTTACATTAATGATATTGTTTTGGTATCTAAAGTCAAAAAGATAGATACCAAATCCATACAATGTCTAATTTACACTCATTGACAAAAAATAATGCACCAAGAAGTTGTTTGCAAATGAATAAAACTTTATATTTGTGACTGTAATTACATTTTACTCTACAATCAAAAGGACGCTCTAATACCCTGTTATGCCGTCTCTGAACTGGATACAACATGAGATATGGTTGGGCATTGGAGGCCATGCAGGTTCTGCATGGTATCCTGTGACATATTTTTCCACACGTGTTGCAGTTGTATCTGTAGATTCTGCACACTCAAAGGCTGGCACAGTTGACATCCCTGTTGGTCCCATAAAGGCTTGGTTGTCACTAAATTTGGTGAAATCAGGTGAGGCAGTGTGTTGCTCCACAGCAAAGGCAAGATTGAAGTACAATTCTCCACACTCACCCCATTTGTCATCGGATCCCAAACAGAACTTGGATTTGTCACTAAAGACGATATGGTTCAGGTTTATAGTTCACGACACTACTGCAACTAATGAATACGGTGGCATGCTGCCAATGGCAAGACATGTAATGGGCATTGTGACAACAAATGTATTTCTGCTAAGTGCTGGAAATGGTCTAGACAGAGACAGGGATCTGTAATGAAGGTACCACCTGTGTCTAGATGGTGGACCATGAAACTGTGGGAGCTGCTCGTGCTTGTCCGTGGATCAAACGATCCAATCCCCTGGTGGTCTGTCTGGGTTGACAGAACCTGTTTGTGTGCTGTGTGTGTGCACCCTCATGGAACCACTTCTCCCAAAAGGTCGGTCAGAACAGTCTAGATGGCAGGCAAGTTGCTTCTCTCAGTCAAATCACACACCCCCTCTCAAAGTCTGTGTAATGGACAAAATGTCTTTGACCTCATAGTGGCCATGTATAGCAGTCAATGATATTTCACCAACTGGTACACTACGCAAAAGTAGCCTCTGATAGACTTTTTATAGAGCAAAACTTTTTAGACCCATTATATAATTGCAAGCCCATTTCATGGTTTGAACCTCATTATCTCAGGAACTTTTTTTTGTTTTTCTCAGCACAGCCCAGTTTTTTTTTAGAACCCTGCTAGAACTCAAGAGAAGACAAGATTATTAGAGTTTTTGTGAGACTCTTGTTCTGATTAAGAGGAGTGTCAAGTAAAAGTCTGTTTTTTTGTTCTATTTGATCAGGGGCAAAATTGTAGACCTGTAGGGCTGGGATTGGTACAGGACAATAGGCAACAGCTTGGTGAGAAGGAAACAACTGTTGACGCAATTATTAGAAAATAAAAGAAACACAATATGACTATCAATCTTCCTCGGTCTGGGACTCTAAGCAAGATCTCACCTTGTTGAAGTAAGGATGATTTTGAGAAAGGTCTGGAATCAGCCCAGAACTGAAGGACCTGGCTAATGACCTGAAGAGAGATGGGCCCACAGTCTCAAAGATAACACACTACATTCATGGATTAAAATCCTGCACAGTAAACAAGGTCCCCTTACTCATGCAAGCAAATGCCCAGACTTGTTGACAGTTTGTCAGTGACCATCCAGATGATCCAGAGGAGGCATGGGAGAAGTTCATGTTGTCGGATTAGATCAAAATAGAGCTTTTTGGTACCCTAAGAATACCATCCCAACCGTGAAGCACTAGGGTGGAAACATCATACTTTGGATGTGCTTTTCTGCAAATGGGGCCAACAACCTAGAAAGAACATTGAAGACGGGTCATGGCTGGGTCTTCCAGCATGAAAATCTTTGGTGAAAAGTTCTGATTTCTATTGTATCAATTATTTTTTAATTACTTTTTTCATGCAATAAAATGCTAATAATTTTTTTAATGATTAAAAAAGTACCTATGATAAAAATTACAGACCTTGCAAAATTTGTAGTGGTGTACTCCAAATGTCATACTTCACATTCCAGACTGAGATATTAATTTGTGAAAATTTGCACTTTGTGAATCCTGCCTACTCCCTATTACAGTTAAGCATCTGCTTAAGGAATGTCCAACATGCATTCATGAGTGAAAGCGTTCATCTGTATCAACAACAGAGAAATCTATAACCAAAATAAAGAGGCAACAATCCTTGAATTCCTGTCAGTTACTAGACAAATAAGAAGTAATTAATTACTCAACTGAGCAATTCACATGGAAATAATCATAATAATAATAATAATACTTTATACATAAAGTTAAAGCACCTTAATTACCTTTCATACAACGTTGGTAAACGTTTGTTTATGGGGACTTTCCTTTGACATAATAATTATGCTAACCTTAATCTTAATCAAAAGGCTCTCGAATTATTTTTTCTTAAACTAGCACTTTTTTCTAAACAAGAAATTACCAAGCTGTAGGGACCAGCAGAATGTCCCCATAAGATAAAATATATATTTCCGTCCTTCTGGGTACATATGCTTTTCACCAAGAATGTAAATACAGTACATGGTCTAACACACATTCATACTCACAAAATCCTTCTCTTTGCTCAGGTGTTTATTCCACCCGTCAGATGTAATCATGTCACACCTTGTGTGTAGGGGGTTTACATAATAGACATAATTTTAAAAAGTGACTGCAGTGCCCTACAGTGCAATTTATTTATATATCCATTTTAAATTGTTGTTGATAAAAAACTGTGACTAAATTAAAATGACATTAATTGCACAGTGTGCAGAAAGTGGAATATGCTGGGGTGTTTTTGAGAAATAAAACTAAATGGCTGTGCAGGATGAAAAATTTAGGACATAAGGACGTATTCACTGCATAAAAATATAAAAACAGCAATTTCGATTTCAGTGATCAATCAGGATATATCATTTTACATAAATACATGAATACAACATAAAATAATACATAAATGCACTCTCATTGACACTTGTGAACCAAAAACATAACTCACCAAGAAGGAATTGTTGGATTTGAAACTTTCTGTTCTTAATAATCAGGAATCTGAACAAGAATACAGTTGTGAAGAAACTGAAGGTTGTGTTGTTGGGTTTTTTTTTTTTAAGAGCAAGAAAGACAAGGGTGGGGCGTAAGTTACGTATGGTATCCTGTGGGTAGCATACGATTTGCCCACAGCTGTTGCATATGGGTCTGTAGATCATCATCCATCTCACCAGCAGTTGGGGCAGTGTGGTGATGGTGGCTGGCTGTCAATGACAGGGCAGAAATGACAGGACACAGTGACAACAAATTTACTTTTGACGTACATTACCCAAAAGTAGCCTCCAAGAGCCTTTTTATAGAGCAGTGGGAGAAGCACTTTTATGCCTTTAACAGACCTCTATTTGGAGATTGTATTATCTGCCACAATACCGAATTCAGTAGTTGCTATAGCTCAGGGCTTAGTATGACTGAATCTTCTTTATCCAGCACGCTTTAAACTTTTTGCTTTTATGACACATAATCCCAAAACCCAATGCTCAATACTAGCACAAAGTGTAAATAAAAACTACAAACACTGAGCTAAGGTATTCATGTGTGTGTCCCATTCATTTTGCATACAAATACGAGTACTACCAAATGACCATTCGTTTAGCATTTTTTCTGAAATTTGATACCTATATAGTTTGTTTAATACAACACATCAGCTTAACAATTTGAGTGAATTTTATTTGTATATCTAAATACACTTGGCAGCTCAATCATATCAGTGCTCGGCTGATTCTATACTTCTATCTAACTTACTGATTATTGTTGGTCCCTAACAAATATCGTACCTAACCACTTCATTTCTCATCACTAGAATTACTCTCAAGGATTTTCTTACTCTGATTTCAGTGATAAAATGTTTCCTGCATTTGGATTTGGTGCTCAGATCCCACCTGAATTCAAGGTAAGTTATCTTCTCAGAATTGGCACTGTAGTATTACTAACATTGTCACATCTATCAGTATCACTGCTTTTACACAGACCTTCTGAAAGATGCTAATTTGTGTGGGATAATGCATACAGCACTGTGATAACGTCTTAGGCCGCCATTAGATTTGCTGTTTTAGCAATGGTATAATGGCATAACATAAAGTATTATTGATGATTGGACCCAAATTTTAAACCTGGATTCATCACTACACTCTTTTCCACTGATACTCATTTTAATATTTGTACCTTAGTTTTTTTACCCTGTTCCCCGTCAAAAAAAGTGAAAAAAAAGTTTCATGGCAGCTAGGTTCTCCAAGATGCTTAGGAAAACATACCAGCTGAGTAAATTAAAAAAGTGTAAAGTCCTGACCAAAAGTTTTGAGACTTGTAGAGTTTTTTATTTTCAGTTTGTTGAATGTGTTTTTGATGAAAATGACCGTATCACAAAATGTCTGCATTTCAGCCCTATAAAATGGCCTACTAACATCATTTCCATGATGATCTCATTAGTTCAGGAGAAAAGGTTAATGAGTACAAGACAGCTGATATAAGCAGACTGGTTTCTTTAAAAGGGTAATGGTGCTTTTAACCATTCTTTTAACTTTCTATTAACATACGTACTCCGGTTTCCTTCCACAATCCAAAGACATGCGTGTTAGGTTAATTGGTGTCCCTAAAGTGACCCTTAGTGTGTGGCTGTGTGCGTGACTGTGTGTGTGCCCTATGTGCTCACCATCTAGAGTTCCTGCCCTGGCTCCCAGAGTTGCTGGGTGGACATCAGCTGGCCCATGACCCTCTGCGAATAACGTGGAAGATAATGGATGGATCAAGATCTTTAAGAAAAGTAGTTTAATTGCAGTGAAGAAGGTCAAGAAAGTCAAACAAGCATCAGCAAGCATTTCCTAAACAGAATGCGGATATGAGATCAGGTCACCACCAGTGCAGAGCTTGTTCAGGAATGGCAGGGTTCAGGTGTGAGTGCATCTAGAGCACAGCGAGACAAAGGCTTAGAAGGATGACCTAGTGTCAAGAAGGGCAGCTTCTCTCCAATAAAAACATACAAAAATACTGGCAAAAATAAGGAATGGTATCAAAACATCCTCCAAGAGCAACTTCTCCCAACGATCCAGTAGCAATTTGGAGATAAACAATGTTTTTTCCAACATGAGGGAGCGCATAAGTCATAACTAAGTCATAACTAAGTGGCTTGGTAAACAAAACATTGACATTTTGAGTCCATAACCTCCATAGATCTCAATCCCATTGAGAACCTCTGGTCAGAAACCCAGAAACTGATTAACTCTAAGCATTGATTAGGCAGGTATTCAAGATTTAGGCATCATTCAAGATTTTTCCCAGAAGCTGATATCCATCAGGCCGAGGCGAGTGGCAGAATTCTTAAGGAAGAAGGTTCAATAATGTAAATATTACGTGGACGTACAAAAATGGAATACAATTCCATTTTAATTCCATTTTTTAATTCCATTAAAAAATTTAATGCTTATGATTGTACTTTATTATACCATATAAACATCTGACAAAAGGTTCTAAAAACACTGATGCAGCAAATCTTGTGAAAACCATAATTTGTGAAAGTAATGTAGATGCTGTTTTGGCTGGTTAGAACAAATATTGTTTTTTTTATTCTGTCCTCAGAAGATTTAAAATAAATTACTGGAAACTGTTCAGTAGCTAAAACAGTTGCAGAGTAATTCATCCCTTCACGTACAGATAGTTTATTTCCTATGATTTATTATGTCGTGATTAGAGCAAGTCAGTAAATTTGCAGTACGAATAAATCATAATAACATTGGTCTAACTGTGCTGCATGTTTGCTAGTCTGTAACAGCAATCAATATGCAGATGTGTTATGGGGATTGACATGCATAGATTTATTAAATCAGTGAATATGTAGACCGTTTAAATAAACACCATTAAGCATCCAGTTGTCAAATATACAGGTATGAAGGGTAATACACAGACAGTACACTCATTTATAAAACATTAAGAAACTGTCCATGTGGGAGCATAGATTTGTTGTTAATCTTAACATCCATGCAGCAACCAGCTTGCAAGCTGCAAACAACACAGGAAGTTGGTGGTATAAATAAAAGACACTGACCAATGACCAAGTGTTCACGGTGTTCCAATCTAAGGTCAGCTAGCTAGAGAAAAAATACTTTGACTAACCAATAACCGCAGAGTAACCAGTCACTGATCTAGTCTACGTACAGTGGGTACGGAAAGTATTCAGTCCCCTTTAAATTTATTACTCTTTGTTTCATTGCAGCCATTTGCTAAAATCCTAAAAATTCATTTATTCCCCATTATATTCCTCACATGTAAATTTTTTTTGCTAATTTGTTAAAAAAGAAAAACTGAAATACCACATGGTCATAAGTATTCAGACTCTTTGCTAGGAAGATACAATTAAACACAATTTAGGAGGAAATAGTCACATTTCCAATTAGTCGTTTAGCAGGCACCTTTATTCGGAGCAATTCTTAAGTGATACAGTGATACAATGTGCAATGCATACAGTTGTGGTTTGATCTCTTGTCATGTTCAAGGGTCCAACAGTAGCTTGGTTGTGCCAGTGACAGTGGTAGGTCTTGAACAATGCACCTTCTGATACATAGGGCAGTAAAATAAACTCTGAATAATGACTTTGAACCCACCTTCTAGCTGAAGTCAGTAAGGAAAGAGAAAAGAAAAAAGAGTAACAGAATTACATAAATAAAAAGGCAAAGGTTTACTGTTGTACCAATTGGGAGACAGGTCTTGTTCTTGTCTCCTTTAGTCACAAATTAATTAACACGATATTAACGTATTCACGCATTCACAATGAGGTGGAAATTGAATAAATCGTAATTTTGATTTATTCAAAATAATGTAACACAGGCTTTGTTTCTTACACTTCTTTCTAACACGTCTTCTTTACACTTGCCTGCTCTGAGGTCACTAGAAAGCTCACAGTAAGGCTCAGTAAAAGGCTCATTAGCCTTGCTCTTAGGTCTTGGCCTGATCAAAACTTGTAAGTTGAGAGAGTGCACAGTGAACCGTAAGATCCAGAAGTATCACAGGAAATTGCCATGGAAATCTAAGCTCTCTGAAAATCAGCTACCTGGTGGGAGATTTCTGAATTATTCATGAATCTCCGAGGCCATCTCACTGTAATCAGCATCTCATTTCACTAATCTAAGTCCTGCCAGCTCAGCTCGTCTTAGTGGCTGAAATGCTCCAATCAGTGGTCATTTATTAACATGGCTGAATGTGATTGGATGTGACTCAGCAACTCTATTTAAAATTTGTGAATTATTGTGCAAGTGGAGTCCCAATGTTTTATATTTAACCCATAAAGACGAATAACATTTGCAGTGAATTTAAATAAACCTTAAACCTAAGATTTAGCCAATATTATGTGTTTGTTTTTGTAAGTATTATGTGCTTAACAAGAAGCGATACATACCTGACGGGAATGATATTGCATGTTAAGTCTTGTTTTACTTTATTGTACGTTAAAAGCAAGAAACATTGTTTTCTTGTTTTATTGTTGGGATGACATGAAATTCTTGTTTTCAGGTGTCCCATGATTTTGCTGTGAACTTTGATGAGGAAAATCCAGAGTGTGCTGGTAAGTGTGGGTCCTGAACTATTTATTCAAAAAGGTGTTAGAATCTAATCTTTGATAAGTAAAAAAAGAGCAAACAGGTATATTTTTCTTGCCATTTAACCCAGAGATCACAACCCCAAATTGTAGCAAATAAAAATAAAGGCAGTGTGTCTTAACCTAGACCTGTCTGCTTAGCTTCATTTCATTTGTTAACAAACACCCATTCCTGCATTCAGACCACATTTTGATTATAAATAATCATTGTTAAAAATGGAATAATAGATTTTATTTTGCATTTTGGTGAAATTGATGTCTCATGCTCACAGACACACAAGCTGCTTTTACACTTCACTTTCTGAATTTTGTTTTTCGTAGGTATTCAAGGTGTGGTGGAAGCTTATCAGAACTGTCTTCCTAAGATCCAGCTCTATGGGCCGACTAACATTGCACCAATCATCCAGAAAGTAGCTAATGCTGCCTCAGAGGAGATGCACACCAAAGAGGCCATGGTGTGTATTTGTATGTACCACTCAATAACTTTTTTTTAAATTTTGGTCCGTATTGACATGACAGCACTCTGCAGCTGCTGCACATTTGTCGGCTGCATATCCATGATGTGAATCTCATGTTCCACCACATCCAAAATTGGATTGCGGTCTGTTGGGGGGTCCATCTGAGTACAGAGAACTCACTGTCATGTTCAAGAAACCAGTTTGAGATGACATGAGCTTTGTGACATTGTGCTTTATCCTGGTAGAAATGGTACAGAAGACGGTACACTGTGGTCATAAGGGTGGACATGGTCAGCAATAGGTAGGCTGTGGCATTTAAACAGCAGCGGCAGCGTTTTTTTCAGTTGCTATTTGTAGTCTCAGTTCCCTCTTCTTAGCTGACAGAATTGGCAATCAGGGTGGTCTTCAACTGCTGAAGGTCTTCAACTGTCTCGAGGTTCGGTGTGGAAATGGAAATGCCCACATCTACAAAAAAGGGGTTCCTGCTGAAAAGTTTGAGAACCACTTCTTTTTAGTTGGACATACCCTTCACTTCCAGACCTATGTCATGTTTGTTAACACAATCACTCATATGGTTCCAATCTAATGTGTAATTTCTGCCCAATTCTCCTTTATCAATTACAATGCAAGTGGCAGAGTCTCATTGTCTTAAAACACACAGCATATATTTTTTGTTGTTTATCTTTTTTGTTAGATGTTTCTTGTTGTTTGGAAGAAATTCAATGCCTTTGGTGTTAAAGGCTGCAAAGTATGCATCTAAAACTTTCCTGACAGTAACAGAATCCCTGGACTCTGTTATTTCTCCTTAGGCATAGACATTGTGATGTATACACAGTACAACTCTAAAATACGTAGTTATTGTTTATGTTGTTTATTGTGAACTGTGGTGCAACCAAAAATGTTTTATCTTAATACATGAGTGCTGGAAGTTAGCACATTTACAGATGCAAGCACACCAGATTAATGTTTTCATTTTGATTAACGGGAATACGCATTTTTCTTGACACTTCAATATTTCATCTTCTAATACGTATTCATATATGTAATCCTTAAGCATTCATTTAAACTTTAATTAATTAAATTAATTTTGAATCATGATTGCAATGGAGTTTTTGACATTTTATAACTAATTTAATTTTTATGGTTGAAGCAGTAAATTTGTGTTCAGTGTGTTTGTTAGTCTACAAGTAGGTTATTTGTGTACATGCGGTCAGCTCAGCACTGTTGGAGTTGTTTCTTGAGAAGGTTTTAGGCACAGCATCACACCACTTTTAGGTTAATTGGATGTAGGTATAATAATAATAATAATTGGTGAGGCTCCAGACTCTCCTCTGTGACCCTAACCAGAAAAAAGTGGAGGTGAAACACAACGCATATGTAAAAATAAGAACATAGAAGAACAAAGAAGATAATAGGAATATGAATATGATATGAATGTACAATGCTCAGTACTTTAATTCATCTAAAGCCATTGAATTATTTGTAGAAATGATCTAATAGTCATTTGGTGTTGATCTGCTGCATATAATGCAGCCATTTCTGGTTCCATTTGGTTACTTTAGATATTTGCTGTGGTTACTTAGGTCAGATAGGCTTTGCAGGCAAGCTATGTTTTGTTCATAAAGCCTTCTATAATTGCCCTATTGATGTGGAGCCGTTGCCCAACCTTATTCTGCTGGTCCATGAACAGTCATGCCATTAAAGTGATAGATGAGACACTATATTTCACATTTTTCTCAATCTTTTTATATATAGGATCTACTGCAACCATACAAACATACAGGTTGCACACAACAAGCAAGAACAACTACAAAAAGACCCCTAGAATAAACCATTTTAAATGGTAGTTATTTTTTTTATAAACGGGTAAAATAATTTAAATAATAATATAAAAGAAAGAAGAAGCGCCTAGAAAAAAACAATGCAGCAACAAAATGATGCTTTATGTGCCACTAAAAGAATATAGATAACAAATCATTGATTTTCACAATCTCCCAGGACATGATTTGCACAAAGGGGTTGATAGATCAAGATGGGGTGTTTATATTTTCTTGAAAAATGTATCAAAGCCTTGAAGAGAGTGCTTATTTTTTAACAACTTCATAAAGAAATTTCCAGTGTCCAGAATCGTGGAAGGGGTGGTACATGACGCCTCATATTTGCCACATAAACAAACAGTAGCCTAGCCTTTTTTTTTTTTTTACTTTTTTTAAAACCACTGTGAGGCCACTGTGAGGCCACTGTGGCTGGGTAACCAGAAGTCCCCTCTAGACTTATATCTATGGAGTAGACCCTCAAAATTTGAACTTAATTGGTTCCAGAAGGCCATTTGAACTAGATTTCTTCAAAATTGGAATGAGATTTCCCCATAAGAAGTAATGTAAATACACCCCCAAATCAGACAAAGTTGGGGCAGTATGGAAAATGCAAATTATAAAAACATTTACTTTGACTTTTAGTTTATTGCGAGACAATGGACCTGAGATATTTCATGTTTTGTGTGGTCAACTTTATTTCCTTGGTTGATCAGCATCAATTCCTTCAACACATTCTAAAAAAAAGTTGGGATGGGGGCATTCTAAACCTAGAATTGTAAAAAGCTAAATAATTGTGTAAATTCAAACACGTGACGCCAACAGGTGATTATAATCATGATCATGATGGTACAAAAGCAGCATCCACATTTATTTTGACAGAGAACTTCCATAGGAGGACTGATTAAATAGGTGAACGCCACAAACCCCCTTTGTTTTTAAGGCTGATTTTTCACTAGTTTTGCAGTTGGCTCGGGTCAGCATCAGCACCATGGTGCAATACATGGACGCTACAGAGGTTGCACAGGTATCCTATGGGACCAAATCCTACAGGATGGCACACTAATATATGCCATTCCCAGAAGATTTGCTGTGTCTCCCAGCACAGTCTTAAGATTATGGAGAAGATTTCAGGCAGTTATTCTACGAGAGCTGGACAAGGTCATAGAAGGTCCTCATCCCCTCAGCAGGACCAGTATCTGCTCCTTTGTGTTAAGAGCCACAATGATTTCAAGCATGCCGCTGGTGTAAATGTGTCTGACCAAACAATCAGAAACAGGCTTCATGAGGTTGCTCATGTTCTAAGTCTGACTTTTTAATTTGAATTTAGGGGCACAAATCAAAAATTCTATGTACAATTCAGTGTACCAGTTGTTTGAGAGAAGAGGCGTTCAAAGGTTCCACTGTATCTGGATAAAAGGTAGAATGGAAGCGACCTGACAGTGTATTGAACTTGTGTCCCTTTTTTTCTTTCTGATTAGGAATATTTTATTCTTCTAATCCTGACCGATGGTGTGATCACAGATATGGCTGACACACGGGAGGCTATCGTTCATGCCTCCCACCTACCGATGTCTGTCATCATTGTGGGCATTGGCAACGCTGACTTTAGTGACATGCAGATGTTGGATGGTGATGATGGCATTCTGCGGTCACCCAAAGGAGAACCTGTCCTGCGAGACATCGTTCAGTTTGTGCCCTTCCACAACTTCAAACATGTGAGTGTTTGGAAAGCAAAAGATTTATGATTCACTTATGGTTTGGCTAAAAAGAGCTTGTACTGCCAAACATTTTCAAGTTATTTAAAGAATAAACAACAAGGCAAACATTTTCAAAGTTTATTAGAGGCTGTTCTGGTTTTTAAGAGAAGCTTCTTATGCATCTGTTCCAATGACAGATGTTTGAAGACATGAGGGGTAATACAGGAAAGAGGTACAAGGTTCAAGGGTACTTGTCACCTTTCTTTTCTCACAAATCACTAAGTTTCTGGTCCAAAAGCATGGCATCAACTTGATAAAGATCGTGGAAGATATCAAAGCTTCCATTCCTTATTAACCCGATGTTTGGTATAATTAGCAGGCAGACTTCAAAATGTCAACAATTAAATGGTCTAATATGTATAGTTGTGTTAATATTTTATTGAACACAAAAGCTTTAGATGTTCATAAGTTCTAGATGTTTTGTTGTGTCATACATTCATACATGTGTTCATTTGCATTTGCCTGTAGAAGTTGAGCATCCGTTCACTTTAACGGGACTGCACGGAAAAGTTTTTTTAATCGCCTCGAAACCCGACTCGACATTGGATAAATGCCACGATTTTGTCCCGCACTCAGGCCCGAGGTCTCTGGGAGTGAATGGGGATATCGGCTGAGCTGGCAGATACCGGTTGTATCCCATTTTGATTGACAGCTATTTTGAGATATATACTGCCACTTAATGATTGGGAGCTCAGCCCCATCGCAGATGGGTGAAGTCGAAAGACAAACTGCAACCCATTTCTTGGTATTTATTTGGTGCAATTACTTGACCTTTCCGTTGTTCATTTCTTACACTGTAAATCAAACACACTCATAGTATTTCCCTGTTTCATTTTAACATAATTTAAACATTTCCGCGTTCGAGTTTAATATCGTTTCGTTTGTTCGTTTTTGAACCCGCTACACAAAGGCTCTCTAAGCAGAATGGCTCTGCTGCCAAGTCCCTGGAAAAGATGCCCACTTGGTACATTTTCTAGAAAAGGAACAGAGGGCAAAATTTTATTCATTTTACCATCTACTAGGAGGCCAGCATCTCACAATCAGGAATTACATGTAGTCTCCAAAAATATTGCACTGTGGAACAGTGAGTCTGGTTCTGAGAATGTAGACCAGGGTGATGACAATATGACTACATGTGCATTTCTTAATTATGCGTAAGAAACATGTTTTTACTGTTTACTTTAATTGTTTTGTAAACCACACGGTGTCCAAAAATGTCTGATAGGAAGCTTCTAAAAGCAGATTGGAAATCATTGTGATAGTACCATAAGGTCCTTTTTGTTGCCTGTAATTAAAAGGTGACATTTATTGCAGTTAGCAGACATCCTTATGCACATCGACAAATGAGCTGTGCTTTTAACCCTGTTATTGCTGGTAAAAATCATGGGAGCTCGGGCATCCATCCCCACATCACAGAGCGCTAGCATGGCTTCACTCCATTTCAAAACTGGGTAGGGGTCATTTCTGCAGTGTTGGGGCATGATCGCTCAACCTGGATCACCTCCCTCACTCACAGTCAATCGTGTATGTATGTGACTCCCGACCCATTTGGAGTGCATCAATAGGAATTGACCTTGGTTTCCTACATTGGTAGGCTAGGGTATTAGATTGCATGTTACTGCAGTTTTTGTCACGTCCAAAATGATGCCGTTATGTTATTTATGAACTATAAGCTATAAGGGTTGCTTTTCAATACCATTGTACTCACTAAAAAGCAGAATTTGGAAAAGCTGGTGAGCTCACATGGAGCTAAAGTGGATTGAGCAGAAGACACATGATAATCATAAAACAATTGAATGACGCACTCCAAACTCCGAATCTAATTAAAAGCTGCACGTATACATTTTAATCATTTTTATAGCTTTAACTTTACTTTAAACAGCTCACAAAGGACGACTGTATGAGCGTTATTATTCATGCATCCTCTCTGGTTGAATCATCAAGACAAATTTAAGTTTAAATTATGATACAATTCTAACACACAATGAAGCCCCGGCTTTCCATATATTTAAACTGATGTGTTTTGGATGTGTGATTGAATACACAGTTGCAAATCTACAATGCTGCACATTGATGTTTGTGTGTCGCTGCATTTTTGTTATAATTAATTAAACGATCTGCCATACTCACAATTCACAAGCTATGATGAATCCTCCTCTCTCTCTCATTGACAGCAATGCTTAATATCAGGGAAAACTGTGGTGTGTTTAATTGAATCTGGCACATCATTATGAGTAGAACAACCACACAATGGCACTTTCTTAACACAAATGCGCTTAGACAGGCAATCTGCAGCCCCCGTTTGTCTGAACCCATTTACCAGCAGCCACTGCCTTCTAAATAGACCATGCTCTCATAGTTGGACAGTTGTGTTTTTCTGCTTTGGTCCACTTTTCCTCTCATTGTGACATTAACATGGCTGAATTATGCATTAGGTCTAGAGACAATTAAAAGCCAAACCAGCTAGATTTTTGCTGTCTGTTAATGGAGTGGAATAGAATCACAGAATTTATAAATATCACAAAACCCTTGTTCTGATGCTCCATTTCCATCTTTGTGTGTGTGTGTGTGTGTGTGTGTGTGTGTGTGTGTGTGTGTGTGTGTGTGTGTGTGTGTGTGTGTGTGTGTGTGAGTGTATTTTTAGCACTGTCCTGCTGCGTTTCCCATCTCACTCTACCTGTTCTGCAGACGGAGTGAAATGGGAGTGACACTTACCCTGTTTCACCTCCTCCAGAACAATGCAGAGTGTGAGATTTTCATTCTCCTTCAGTACTGACTCTAGCCCTTGTGTCCCTTTCACAGGCTTCTCCTGCAGCACTGGCTAAAAGTGTACTTGCTGAGGTGCCTAATCAGGTGGTGGATTACTACAACAACAAAGGCATCAAGCCTAAATGTCTGTCAGATTTCGAGTCTTCCAAAGCCTTCAGTCCCTGAGCAGCAGTGGCTTGAAGAGAAGCTACAAGCTATTTAGAATGTTGCCGAGTAGATTTTTTTCAGATGCTTATTATTATTTTTTTCTTATATTATTATTATTATCATTATTACCTTTTGTATTTTTTCTTAAGCAGACATGACTTTGAGTTAACGCACACTGCTTACAAACATTTGTAGATGTTTCATTATATATATTTAATTGTCTCGAAGCAGCTTTAAAACATTATGTTATACCAATCTCAAATTGAGCAAGCCTAGGGCAACAGTGGAAAGGAGAAACTCCCTAAATGTTGTCAGAAAGAAACCTTGGAAGGACCATGACTCAAAAAGGGACCCATCCATCTTGGGTGGCATTAGGGGATATTTAATTTTGAAATATCCCCTAATTTTTGTGAGCATCTATCTAGATGCACTGTCGTACAGAATGTGCTATTGCAGGCCCGTTTAGTTGCCATTTATAAGCTGGATGACAAAGCTACTGAGCAGTCAGCAGTCAGTTTTCTGTTTTGAAGTGCCACCATTTGATTAAGCATTCCCTTATTTTATTAGCTTAATTGTATTATTGCATGTGTCTTCTAAAGATACGGTGTGTACAGTATGTAGAAATAAATACAAGCTCCAATTAATATTTATATGAGTGCAAGTTGCATAGCTGATTGCTATTTCATAGACAATATAGGCTTTTTGTTCTTTTCTACAGGTTTGCTGAACTTTTTGCTAAATTTATTAATACTTCTTAATCAGATATTTAGAACGAGTAGCTTGATATTACTGCAATAAATAATCTTTACTTCTCCACTACTCTCTATTTATATGTATACATATATTAATTTTTTTTTTTCTGGGAGTGTATGTTCATTTAAAGGACTGGAAAATATGAGATCATTCATTAGATTTCCAGTCAAAATGGATATTGTTTTCCATTTTTACTTACAGTGTCATAAAATAATACTAAGAATGTAAATGTAATTCATATGGGCCGTGTGTACAGTATTTGTTAGTTTAATTCTTTTCGGGTGACTTGCTTTTAATTGAATCGGTGAGGTTATTTTGATTCTTCTTTTAAAAACTCCCAATGTTGAATTCAAGAAGTTGCTTGAAGTTAATGCCTCTGTCCAAAACACATGCAGTAATGCTGAGGCCATTGCATTAAGAAGATCTGCAGCTTTCTTTAGCAGATATGTACTGTATCTATCGATCTTCCAAACAGTGTCCTTGAAAACATTATTGTGCTGTAGAATGAATTTCTTCTGACACAAAAACATTTTCCAGAGAGTACTGCATGTATGATGCAGTCAATCAAAATTGAATCACCAACACCAGATGTTGTCAGGCATTCTCAAAACAGTACTCATCCTGCACCATGCTTGACTAAAACCAAAACACTTTTTGGTGTTCCAGTCCAGTTTTGAACACTTTTTGTCTAATAACATTTCTCAGTGACAGCACGCGATGGATACATATTCTTTCAGAAGCTTAGTGTTATGGAAGGATCTCAGATCTAAAACAAGTTTGGAACTTGATTTTCTCCTTCTCTTAAATAGTAAAGCTATAGGTCTTGTATGCTTGTTGGGAATCCTCTTTTTCTGTATTTTTGTTACTGTTTTGCTTTTTTGCTTTGACTTTTGTTTTTTTATAACTCAGTTGTATTTGTATTTATTTAAATGTATTTAATGTCACATTATCTTCATTGGACTTTTACAACAGGAACTAAAATACGTGAATTATGAACTAAATTAAATGAGTACTAGTCAGACACATTCATACTGGGGCAATTTAGAGGAACCAGTTAACCTAGCATATTTGAATTATGGAAGGGAACTTCAAACAAGAGTCCAGGGTCGGGATTGAACCAGGGATCCCTCAAACTGTAAGGCCTACACAATAGTTCGGTAGGTAAGGCCTATATATAGTGAGCAGTATATATATGAGTAGTTTTGATGTAACATTCTGGAAGTTGCTGAAATGGCTGTCGATGCTGGTATCGACTTTAAATAAACAAAATAAATTGGAGCTGGAACTTTAAAAGTAAATCTAGACAAAAATATTAGATATTATGTTTCGTGTGTAATTTTCTGTTTCCTAATGTTTTTGACACTAACAGGTTATACGTTAAAAGCCGTTCTGACTGGAAATCAGCTAAACGAAATTGTGATCTACTGTATGTATGTATGTACACTGCTCACAAAAATCAGGGGATATATCATTATCTCCTGATTTTTGTGAGCACTATATGTATGTGCGAGGCTGTGCCTGGTTATAGCAGTGCCCAGACTGTATGTTGCATGTTGACATTAAAGAATAACCAGCTGTTTTTTTCTGACTGGCTCTGGTGTATTTCATTTGGACTAGCAATTAATTTAACACAAACTGTTATCTTGAGTAGCTTTATCCTATGCATAGCTGAATGCTATTACTTCTGTGTAGACACAGAACAGATAAAATACTTACACAGACATTATGTAGATTACTGTTTTATCATTGACATTGTTTAGTTATGTTATCAGTATTAGCATGTGTCTCGCTTGGAAGCATTGGGGAAATTTTGTGAGATTCAGTATGCTGAACAAATTAATCAGGATTGCAAATGATGACTTTGGTGAGCATAGACATTTCATTCAGGGAATACAATCAATCGTTGTGAGTCACAGAGGCTTTGAACTTCACACATGTGTGGGCACATATACACACCTTTACAGCCTTTCAATTAACTCTGTACAGTGATGTATAATTAAGCACTCAGAACTTCGGGGCAAAGGGAAAGGGAATCCCTGTAGAGCCAGAGAGGCAGAGGGAGAGAGAAAAATGCATTATGAGGTGCAGTTGATTTTCTCAGTACATTGTACTGCTGTCAATGAAAAGGATTAAACTTTGAATTGGCTCTCTGAAAGCATGTTGGAACTACTGCAGGCCTATCGAAGACGGCCAGACAAACAGTAATGACCACTCCAGGAGCAAGGCATGTAGAATTTTGCGAGAACCGTAACGTTAATGTTAATGAATCCACCATGAGGAAAACACTGAGCAACAGTGCATTAGTTAGAAGACTACTTGAAACATTTTCAGTTCATTACATTACATTTGGCAGACGCTTTTGTCCAAAGCGACTTACAATAGTTAAGTACAAAAATAATAATAAGTTAAA
>JAUZST010040646.1:0-26850 GCA_034779995.1 Parotocinclus haroldoi
ACTGTGAGCTGTGAGGTCTTATATAGACAGGTGTGTACCTTTCCTAATCAAGTCCAATCAGTTCAATTAAACACAGCTGGACTCAAATGCAGTAGAACCATCTAAAGAAGGATAAGAAGTGGACAGCTTGTGAGTTATATATGAGTCACAGCAAAGGGTCTGAATACTTATGACGATGTGATATTTCATTTTTTCTTTTTTAACAAATGTCTTTTTTCTGTCAAGATGTTGAGTGTTCATTAATGAGAAATAAAATGAACTTTTTGGTTTTTGCAGATGATAGCAATGAAATAAAGAGTAAAAAATTTAAAGGGGTCTGAACACTTTCCGTACTCACTGTATAAGTAACCTGTGTGGATCACAGTAACTCATGTGATTTTTCTGATGTCTTGTAAGGTCTTACTGTGAGATAATTATTAGTTGTACAAAACAGATCACTATTATGTGGTGTATTAATAGTAATGTAGTACACTCCAACACACCAACACACTCATGCAATCATGCTCAGGTAGTAAAATGCATAAAACAAGCAGTCACAGGCTAGCAGCATTAGGTAATTTTCACATCAACCATTAGAATTGGGGATTGGGGGAGGGGGGTTGCTAGTGATTTCGACCTTGGGATGATTGTTATTGATAGACAGTCTATTTTTATAACTGCTGATTTTCATACGCATAAGTCTTTAAAGTTTTTTTAGAAACAATTACTGACATAACAATATCCAGACAGACATGTATCGATAAAAGAGATCAACAGAGAATGGCCAGACTGGTTCAAGCCAAAGAATGGCTACAATAACAATTTACTACAATTGTGGTGAAAACAACACACAACATGTATTAGGAAGACAGTTTAGAACAGGAAGGGTTCGTTTTACTGTCCGAGGTCTTAAGAATTATAACAGGAAAATAGGAAATTCATGTCTACAGTATGAGCTGTCATGTCATGTTCATGTCTACGAACACTTGCGACATCTGCAGTAAAGAGAACCACAGTCTTAAAAGCAGAAAACAACATGGTAACTATTAATCTCTTACTTTTATTGTATTTATTTTATTCCATAAGCAGAAAAAAGTGAACAATAGCACCACTGTAAATGTAAAAATAAACACTGAACGTCCTCTATTAGAAATGTTTCTATAGGCATTTTACCCCCAGCAGTTTACAGTTGTGTACCAGTTTTTATTTTTTAAGAGCATATAATTATGTTTGCATTATGTGCTATTATGAAAAAGCGGGACATAAAAAGTGTATAGGCAAATTGTGGTTCCTGAAAATAATGAAATCAAACCTACACACAGGATTTGATCACTTAGAACACACCCTACAAGGCTTAGTGCAGTGGTTACACTACCCTAATTAGGACATAGTGTAAGATTTCAGATTCAGTCTTAAGTTTTTATCCTTGATACTGTCATTAATTACACATTTGCTTGACAAAAGTCCTGCAGTACACTGGTACTCAAAATGTCAGCTCCTTGTAAGACCTACTACATCAAAAGGGCAATACAGTAATGACAATGAATGACAATATCTCACAGGCATAAATCTAATCTGTTAATCGGCTGGCTTGATATTATCAAAGTGGATGTTGCAACATTTTAAGCCATGTACAGCATGTTCTGAACATTACGGATTACAAGTTTGCAAGAAATTTAACACCGTCCCTGTTATGCTCAAAACAACGAGAGGAGAGCATAAACACACAATTCTGCTCCATACTCACGCTCGCTCTGGAGTTCAGGCATAGCCTACATACCTGCTTATTCGTGACAGGTTTACTAAAAGAAAAACTAAGCCAAAATAGCCAATAATGTAAGAAAAACATTTTAATAAGCTATTAAATAAACGCTGAAATAATATAACAACAAATATTTCATTATTCATAATTAGGTAACTTAGCAACATGCCCATTGGTGAATTAAAATCGAGCCACGCAAAACAGTAGCCCATTCAGTACTGCGTTTTCCTGTTTCCTGACGAACAGAACACAGAAACGGACACAAGTTGGATAGAATATAAACCTCTACCTTCAGATGCCATTATGCCCAGCTGAAGCCGCAGAATGAGGACGGTTAAGTCCGTTAAACTGAGTCTCAGATAGCTCATGGTAGCGCGCGCTCTCTCTGTTCACCTTCTCCTGCGGCTCTGGCGCTTAAAGAGCAAATATAACGGATCGAAAAATCGTTTCTTCATTTTCCATTCCCAACTAGACCGATGTGGTGTATAAAACTTTGCCACATCCAGCGTGAACACATGCACCACTCGAAACTCCGCCAGGCGCACTGAGAGCCTGAATGAGAGACACGGGTACGGATTAGTCCTCGCAGCTCCACCTTTATTCTAAGACTCAAATGTTCGTGTAAGTTTGAGGAACACGGCGTGTGTCTCTGAGTAACCTATTTGTACATTATGTATGTTCATTCCAGGGGTGTTTCTAGACTACGTGTACTAGGGTACAAACTGAAGATGAGGGGCACACCTGTACCCTGCTTGCCGGTACTGGCATTGTTGTGTATAAAACATAAGCCTGTTAAAACACGAAACACAGTGAATTAACCACAATGTGGATATTATTCTGCCATACACGAGAAATTAAGAAAATATAAATACATTCAATCATTCATTATCTTACACTTAATCCACATGGGGCGGTGGGCCAACCGGTGCCCACCTGGCAACTCTGGACACAAGGGAGAGAACAACGGGAACGGGAAGATGGAGCGCCAATCCATCGTAGGACACAGACAGGCATGCACACAGTCACACACTAAGGGCCACTTTGGAGACACCAATTAACCTAACACACATGTCTTTGGACTGTGGGATTAAACCACAGTACCTGGACTCCACACAGAAAAGACCCAGGTAGCTCCACCCTGGGACTGAACCCAGGTGGTGTTACCCACCGAGCCACCATGCTAACCCATATAAATACATACTACATAATTTCTTCTCTTCATTGTATTATTATTAGTAGTAGTAGTAGTGGCAGTAGTAGTATTATAAGGTAAATGCTGAATTGCCAATTTGATTAATTCCTTTTGTTCAGCCTTCCAATATGCACTGCTCACAAAAATTAGACATTTTAGACATTTCATTTTCATTTTGAAATCCCCTATTTTTTTGTGAGCAGCATATATGCTACTTTTTCTAGGTTATACAGAAATGGCTAGCCAAAGCACACAGTCTAGCTATGACCTATTGTTATTTTGTCTGCAGTGTAATTAACTTTCTTCAATATATTTGCTGCGGTCCATTACACTACAGAAAACAGCCTAAAGCAACTGGGTCTGACTAAAGTGTGTGCAACTCAAGATTTTGGAAAGATGCTGGGAAATGTAGCCTAGTGGAGGATAAATCGACTTTTTAAAGCTGTGATTGTTTAGTGGAGCACAGCAATATTTCACTGGGGCATGTGCTCCAATAAAGTTGGTCTGATTTTTTTCTGTTTTGGTTCTGGATTCAATTCCTCACACTTACATAAACAACATCTGTAAGGTTAATGTGCAGTTAACTTTAAGTATTTGAATCTGTCTTCCCTGCCCTGTGAAACAAGCGTTCTTTCTGAGATACTGGAATTGGTTGCTGAATGGCTGAGTGTTGAAATGGGCTTTGTGGGTTTTATTAAATAGCTTCTTAACATTGCAAATTTAAGAATCCATTACTGTTGCAATCAGGTGAACATCCATCCAGATTCAATTTCTCAGTTTTCTCATTTTCAATATCTCTAGTTAGTCTGGATATTTAAAAAAAAACATAATCCAGGATTAATGATGAAACACACACACACACACAATTTTATTGAAATGTTAATACTTTTTCTCATTTGGATTTAAAACAAAATTATATGATATGATAATATGATAAGTCTTACTTGGAGTAGTTTAAAGTAAAGCTGTGGTCAGAACTTTTGCCTCTCAGAATAACTTGCCACCAAACTGTGTGAAGTGTATGTCAAGGACACTGCATCATCTAGTCTTAGTTCTGATGACAATGTGAAATATTTTCTCAAAAAATGATTAAAGCAAACTGTCTGAGAGAGTGAGTAATATGTTTTAGTATGTTTTTGTGTGTGTTGCCTGCTCTGTTCTGCATATACTGAAATCTGACCTCATATCCATCCCCAAGAACTTTCCTCAAAACAAATTTCATACAATGTTGATTCTTTGGCTGGTAGTTAATTTTATTACTTTGGTGTGTTGAAATTGTTCAGTGTGGTGTCTTTTAAACTGTCATCTGTTGCCCTAAATAAGCACACTTTTAAGTTATAGTTGAAGGTCTTTGAAGGTTTTCTGATTTTTTAAAATCTGAGCTGTGCTATTTTGGGCAGTTTTAGAGATGCTTGAGGGCTTTACAAGTAGTCTGTGTGATAAGCACATTTTGTGGTAATTCATAGCGTCAGTCATTGTCAGAGTACAACAGAGAACAATCTTGTTGGTGAATTGAAAATGATGACTAGTTGGGGTTTGTTATCAGTGGTAAAACATTTTTCTTGAAATTGTCCTCAGCTGTTTTTCATGTTCCTGCTAGTGCAAACATTATGAGCATTAAATCAATGTACAGTCTGGTGTTTATATCAACAATTGCATGGATTTTCCTAATATGTATTTTCATTTGCATTGTTACAATGGACAGTGCAAATGAAAAAGATTGATATTTTTTAACTTTGACTGGCCATAAATTAAATTTGCCCTGGCGAGAAGCTCCTGCACCTGATATATTTGAAAATTGAAAGTGAATTAATGTAATGATTAATGAATAAAAACAATTTGATTGAATAAAAACAATTTGATTGATATTCTGACTGAAAGGTTGCTTTTAAACCATGTTTTTGAAAAGTGTCACAGTACAAACACAGTAAATTGATCCAGTTTGTTTTGAAAAAATTCCCATTGGAAAAGTGCTTAAAGCCTCCCTGCAAAATTCTTTTTTTAACGTCATCTATCGAAATATGGTAAAGTTATGCATGCTGAATGAATCAACTTTGTCCAAACAGCCAATCCAATGACATTTTTCAAATTTTTTTTAGTTTACAAAAATTCATAATTTGGTCAATTTTCATCCAATTCTAAAAATTACTTCAGTTTTGTACAGCTTTTCTAAAGCCCTTAGTTTTTAGATTAAAAACATTAAGTTTATTTAAGTAAGCATTAAGTTTAAAAAAATTGAGAAAAAAAAATCCTGACCAGGATTAAGTGGATCACAAAATGACTGAATGTGAGGTGTTGTGCATTGTCTGCTGGATCTGTGGATAGTGGTGGTCCCTGAGGATGTTGCATTTTATTTTAAGAGTTGTCATGCAGCTCAGATAAATTGTGTGCTCTAAGGTCTTACATGCCCACAAAATATGTAACCACTTTCTGAGCGGTTATGATGGAATGCAACAGAGCAACACCAGTCTTCACACAGGTCGAGCAGTTCCAAGTGATGTGTTACCTACACATTTATCAAAACTTTAGATTGTTATCTGTGAGAATATACATCTTGGCAAGTCTCTCATTTACATTTACAGTTTTACCAGATGCCCTTATCCAGTGTGGCACACAAAAGTGCTGTGTATTCCTCCTAGTAGATCAAATCTCAGGTTAGTATAACAAGCAAAACCCTAAGAACACAAATATAACCAGAACCTGCTAGGATTTGATGTAGGTAAAATCAACAAACACACAAGCAAAGGGGTTTTTGTTTTGGGAAGGAAAAAAGTCTTTATGCTTGTCCTCCTTTTATCTTATGTGGAGGATCTGGTCGAGCCAAGCTCATGTCTCTGAGGGTATGAGGTACAGAGCGTGGTTTGATTAGATCCTTTCTGTAAGATGTGCTCTTCCATTTTTGGCTTTGTGTGTGAGCATCAGGGTTTTAAATCAGCCAGTGAAGGGAATGCAGCAGTGGGGTGACATAAGAAAATTTGTGTAGAAAACCAGATGAGTCGCTGCATTCTGAATGAGTTGTAGAGGTCAGATTGTATGGATGGGAAGATCAGCCAGAAGCATTGCAGTAATCTAGTTAGTAATTTCATCTTCAGATTGCTTGTCTCTGAGTAGTTTTGCAGAAACTTTACTGGTGTAATTCTTTGATCAGCTTGGGGAGCTCTGTGGCCATTCATTTTTGGTTTCCTTACGAAAATGACATAAAACAACTGAAAAAATACTTTGAAAGCCTAAATACTCAATGTCACACTCGTTCAGGTTTATTTTCTGTACTGCTCCTGGTTATAAAGGATCTGAAACAACTGAAAAAATACTTTGAAAGCTTAAATACTCAATGTCATACTCATTAAATTATGAAACGGGGGTAGGACCCAAATGTGCAGGATAAGGGGAAAGAACAATGTTAAATGAGAACAAAAAAGGCGGGGCAAAAGGCTCCCCACAATACAGAAATAGAAAAGGAAAGCACAGCTGGGTCGTTTCCCAAATATGGGAAAAAAACGGCAACCAGATAGGGAGCGAATCGGCCGTGAAGCTGTCCGATCCGCCAGGGGGCGAGTGCAAGCTCAAGCGTGCTGAGAGCACGAAGAAGTGTAGTCGGGGCGCGTCCCAAACGAAGCTGCGCAACCGACTGAAGGGAAACTCGATGAAGCGTCGAGCAGAGCCTCGGAGAGGAGGAAACTTGAGTCTGTCCCTGGACAGTAAAAGTACCTCGGAGGTTACCCTCCTACACGTCCGTCGGCTATAAACGCCCCAGGACGTAACCCGCTATCTTTCTAGTGGAAACCGATTTCCACTTATCGCTCCGAAATGGCAGACGGCGGTGGACATAAGGGGAGGCTCGGCGGCGCACGGTAGGCTCCCTAACAGTGCAACCCCAACCACCAACCCCACCCCCCACCCGGCAGCTCAGTTTTCATTAAACTCTCGAATGAGGGAGGGGTCCAGAAGTGAAGTCAAACTGCCCGAAAAAGAGGGCCCACTGAGCCTGCCTAGCATTCAAACTCTTGGCTTGCTGAATGTAGGCAAGGTTTTTGTGGTCGGTCAGGACCAGAAAAGGATGTCTCCTCCAACCAGTGGCGCCACTCTTCAAGGGCCAGTTGAGAGCCAAGAGCTCCGTCTCCTACCGGGTAATTACGCTCAGCAAGCATTAGGCGGTGTGAATAGAAGGCGCATGGGTGCATCCTGCCATCCGGAGTCTCTGGGAGAGTACAGCCCCTACCCCAACCTTGGAGGCGTCCACCTTCACAACAAAGGGTTCGTTGGGGTCAGGTAGCCTTAGAACAGGGGCACTGGCCAAAAGTCCCCGGAGTCGGCTGAAGACTGTTTGGGCTTCGTGGGTCCACAGGAAGGGGATTTTCCCAACAGTTCCATGAGGGGAGTGGCCACAGAGCTGAAATCGCAGATGAACTGCCTAAAGAAGTTTGCGAAGCCCAGGAACCTCTGAACCTGGCACTTTGAAGTAGGGACTGGCCAGGCCTCAATGGCCAGGTCAAAAGTCACTAAAACACCCAGATTTATGCCGAGATAAGTTGATTTTTTAATGTTTGTTCTGTAAGAATTTGATAAGTAATACAGCCACACCAAAATGTAGCATTTCTGTGACATTGCTGGACAATGACAATAAGAGCTTTAAATGTGTTCCTACAGTAGCTGGACTGGGTGTTATCAACCAAAAAATACTTGATGACGGGATGATTTCAAACGGGTTACTAATAACATGTGATTTAGAAAAGTACTTATTGAAAATAATTTAAAAAATGCAAATCAGATAGTGACACTAGCAGTCAGTCTTTATTTTTTTTCTTTGTGGGTTTGTTCTATTAGTGATTTAACTGCAGACAGATACACAATATGTCAGTCGCTTACATGATCTACTTGTCAATAAAAATTGATTTGCAGAAAACTAAACAAATGTAATTGAAAATCTCTATTATGACCAATTTAGTTCTTTTAAAGTCTCAGCTTTCAAAGCTAGCATTGATTTTGCTAATGTTAACTTATAGTCTGATTCTGACAGTCTGTTAGTTCTCATAATAATAAACTGCCAAATACAACCCAAAACAATTGTGCAGTGCTGTGAAAGGTTCTCTCAGATCTGGTTGAGACTGTGCAGGGATTGTACTGCCACAGGCTTCAAATTAAGCATATTTTTTACAGTTCAGCCTCATAATTTATGACAAGTTGCCAGGACCAGTATGGTGGTGTGAAACCCATGTTCCAATGTAGCATCTGCATCTATATGTAGTGAATGAGAAGGATAGATTCAGAAGTTTAGATTCAATTATTCCCATTTGTAATGTGAAAGCAGCTGGACAAACCAAGGAGTTCAAACTGTATTTGTGACCCTTTTTGACAAAATTGCTCATATATCTTTTTTTCTTTCTTTCTCTACATTCCCCATACAAGACCGAAAAGAGTACAGCTTCACAGTGAAAGTGATGATGATCTCCCTATTAAAAAGAGCGACAAGTTTTAAAACTGGACGTGGATGAGCAAGCCCCAAGAACAAGATTTTGATGAAGGGCCTCTGCCACCTACAAATCTCATGTTGATCTGAATAATTCCTTAAAAATGAACCAAAGCTCAAAAACAGAATGGTAATAATACACTGACATCTTTTTGATTATCCTTGATGAAAGGAATGTGTCTTAAACACAGTTAATAAGTAATTGTTTGCAAATCACTGGTTTGGGGCTTAATGAAGGTGTAGATTTGAAAGGACACCATGGGTACATCATAAAGCAAACTGTGGCCACTGGTCACTGGTATTGGAAAAGGGTATTCAATAGCTTCTAAAGAAAATATGTGATTGTTACTAAGTGCTGTATTATCACTATTTACTTGTTGGGTGTTCATAAGCTATGTTCATTTGTTGCTTATTTTACAACTGACTTAATGTATCAGGGCCACATATGTTTTTTGTGTAATTAAAGTAGTGTACTTATTTTTCCACTTTTCTTCCACTACCTATCCAATCAACTGCAGAAAATGTTCATATCGATTTGCTGCCAATTAATTAAAACCTGTTTAAGCGCATAACACTATGTATTTCAGTTATTATTCCAATGCCTTTTCTGAGTTTAGTGCGTTTCTCTTATCTGTGTATATCATAGAATAAAAATAAGATGATACCAACACCCAGGTGGCCTGAAAATTGCATAACATGATTTGCAAAGAAGCAAATGTAGGACACAGGATAACAGCTGTAACAGAAATCACCTCAGCAGACTTTTAAGGAACTGAGTTCAACATTAAAAAGAAGGCTAAAAGAGGGACTGAGAAGGACAGAGACCAAGAGGGACATTCTGTTGTGTGATTGTTTTCATCTCTTCAATTACATTTTTAGATTTGAAGTCCCTTTTGGATGTTTCAGCAAAGACTGCCTACATTAATGTTTTCAATTTGTCAGTTATGTGCTTGGCAATGCAATGGACAAAAAAGGAAGATGTCCAAAAAGATATCTACCAAAAAGATTTCTCATTGTTGACATTGGTGACTGTCTGATTGTTTAGTCTGCTGTTAGTGCTGTCAAAGAGGAAGGAACAGCTTTAGGGATCAATGCTTTAAAAAAAAATATATATATATATATATATAAGTATTACAAATACAAGTTACACAATAACAGTTTTAGTGTTTGTATTAAATTTATACTGGACAGTGCATTGGACACGAGATTACACTAATGAATGATTACACTAATCATTCTAGTGTTTGCTTTGATTCTGTGCTTTCAGATGTCAATAAGCTAAAAATATGTAGATTTCATATCGCTTGGCATTGGATAAAAAACAATTCATATTTATCAGAATCAGAAATACTTCATTGATCCCAGAGAGAAATTCTGCTTGTTACAGTTACGCCTCTTTACACAAATAATAAACATTCTAAAGATTAAAATAAAGATTAATTTAGATAAAAGAAATTTACAATATTTACACTGGGTACAATTAAAAATACCATAATAAAAGCAGTGGCTATGGTGATAATGTGTAATAAATATGAAATATTATATAAATATATTATATTACACGTCTGATTCCCACCACCGACCTCAGGCGCCTCAAAAAATAGAGACGACTTTGGCCCTTCCTCTACACGGCATCAGTGTTTTTTAGCGCAGTTTAGTTTATCGTCAATGTGAACTCCAAAATATTTATAGTAATCTAGAGGGTCCACATTGACCCCCCTGATGGACACAGGGGTCACCGGTGCCTTGTCCCTCCTCAGGTTCCTTTGTCTTTGTCACGTTGAGCTCTAGATGGTTTAGCTCAGACAACGTGACAACGTCCTTTACCGTCGCCCGGTACTCTTCCTCATCACCCCTGCTGATACATCCAACTATTGTAAAGTCATCAGAAAACTTCTGAAGATGGCAGGTCTCTGTGCAGTAGCTGAAGTCCGTGGTGTAGAGAGTAATGAGGAAGGGAGAGAGGACAGTTCACTGTGGGACTCCAGTGTTGCTGACTACTCTGTCTGCTGTAGGCGTACATACTGTGGTCTGCCAGTAAGGTAATCGACAATCCAGGACACGAGGGGAGTGTCTACCTGCATCCCTGTCAACTTGTCACCCAGAAGAGACGGCCGGTGTTGAATGCACTGAAGTCAAAGAACATGACTCTCACAGTGCAGGCTGTCTTGTCTAGGTGACTGACAACTCCCAGGCAGGGCTGGTAGGCGAACTGGAGTGGGTCCTGAAATGGTTGGACAATTGGCCGGAGTTAATCCAGGACGAGCCTCTCCATGGTCTTCATTATGTGGGTCGTCAGTGCCACTGGTGTGTAGTCTTTGACATCGGCGTTTTCGTAACTGGAACAATGCACGATGTCTTCCACAATACTGGAACCCTCTGGAGACTCAGACTCATATTGAAGACAGTGCAGTACTCCATAAAGCTGGGTGGTATAGGCTTTAAGTACCACTGGCGAAATACCATCAGGGCCTGCAGCTTTGTTTATGTGGAGTCTCTTCAGCTGTCTTCTCACCTGGTCAGCAGTAATACTCATTGTAGAGGTGAGGGACTGTTAAAGAACAGATTTAGCTTGTTGGCCCTGTCCACGCTGCCCTCAATTCCTCTGTATTTGCTGGACCTGAAGCCGGTGATGATCACTCCAGACTTCTCTCATGTTGTTCTGTTGAAGATTCTGCTCCAGCTTCCTCCTATAATTATTTTTAGCTTCCTTGATGGTTGTTTTTAGTTCCCTCTGGATCGTTCTCACCGCCTCCCTGTCTCCAGCTCTAAATGCCATCTACTTGCTGTTAAGGAGAGCTTTAATGTCCTTTGTTACCCACGGCTTGTTATTTGGGTAGCATTTAACAGTTCTAGTCGGGACAGTGGAGTCCACACAGAAGTTTATGTAGTCTGTGATACACTCTTTGAGCCCATTGATGTCGTCTCCATGTGGCTTACAGAGTGCCAGCCAGTATGTGACCTCAAAGCAGTCCTGCAGTGTCTCATAAGTCTCATCAGACCACATCTTCACTGTCCTCGTGGTCACAGGCTGACGTTTCACTAGTGGAATATAGCATGGGCTGAGGATCACCAGGTTGTGGTCTGACCTCCCCAGAGTAGGGAGAGGGGAGCAGCTGTATGCGTCTTTAACATTAGCATATAGCAGGTCCAATATTCTTTCCTCTCTGATAGGACAGTTCACATACTAAGTGTAGTTTGGTAGTGATTTGTCCATAGTGACATAGTTGAAGTCACCTGATATGATGATGAAGGCAGTCGGGTGTTGAGTTTGAAGATGCGCTATGGTTGAATGGATGATGTCTGGTTAGCAGAGGGGAGTCCAACAGCCAACAGCTAAATATCCTGGCAGCCGACGCGGTCCTTGATGGCAATGTGGCCAGGGTTACACCAGCGGTTATTAACTAGAACTGCAAGCCCACCTCCCTTGCGCTTACCGCTTTCGGTGTAACTTCAGTTGGCCCGACTAGTTTGAAAGACATCGATGGAAACGTTGTCATCAGGTATATCCTGGTGTAGCCATGTTTTTGAAAAAAAAAAAACACATCAAACTACCCTCCAGATATTCCTTCTGACTCCTGGCTAATGCTGGTAGCTCATTCATCTTATTATCCAGTGATCTAATGTTGCCCATGATGAGTGACAGAAGACCTGGCTTATATCTTTTATTCTCTATAAGTGTCTGTTTCGCTCTCGCTTTTCTCGTACGCTCCTCCCCTGTGCATCTGTCTGCAAAGCTCTTCAGGAATGTTAGTTATTCTGGTCGCCGTGACGGCCGGCATTAGCGTGATCAGCTGATCACAGGTGTAAACAAAGCGGCCATGAGAAACGGCAGAACAGGAAAGTGAAAGAAGCACTTTCACAACAAAAAAACAGGCCAAAACTCTTTCTACCAACATTTCCGAGAGGGCACAGTTTTACTAAGTCAAATAAATAAAGTGTTAATAAGTTAGATAAAAATTAGAAAGAAAAGCAAAGCAGCAAACGGGAGCGCTGTAACAGGCTGCACGCACATTCCACGCATGCGCACTAATTTTTAATATGACTAATTTATGTCATATTTATTTGGCAACACTACTGGGTTTATTCTTATGAAGACAGAACAATTACACAAAGTTTGTAGTTTCTCTAAGCAGACTGCACAAAAATAACAGTTGAAATAAACACATCATAAGTGCTATACAATGGATTATGACCTATTCTGTGACCCAAAAGGATTAAGAAATTGTTTCTTAATTTGTATTGTTACATTCTAACAATGCAATTGTATTAAACATAAAACTGACAGATAAAGAGCAGTTTACTGAACATATAAAAATTGTTTAGGATTTTCAGCAAACCTATTGTATAGTTTAATACAATGTTATTGTTAGAATTTAAGTATTCTGATGCCTGGTTCTAATTTGCAGTGATCACTGTGGGTGCATTTTTTAAAGAAAAAAAAGGTATTAAGGTAAATTAATTGTATTTTTTGAACTGCTCAAGATTTTAGCCCACTTTTGCTTAATTTGTGTTCCGAAGTAGGGTTAGTTGTGCTTTTCACTTTGAAAGAACATATTCCTGGTCTTTTTATGTAAAATTTTGGAGAATTTTTGAAAATAAAAATTGAAATCGATGATCCTATAATGTTGCTTTACTCTTAAGACATGTTTGCAGAAGGAATGTAAATATTCAACAAAATAACACCTGAAACACTAAATCACTGGGTATCATCTGTGACAAAACATCTTTTGGAAATGAATGTTTTAATTAATAAGTGGAATTAAGGTGACAAATCTTGAAAAATCTCAGGTTCATAGGTTCTGCAATGACATAAAAGTAAACGTGAATAACATAACACTATTTTTACTGCATGCATTTTCCATGCTGTCACTACTTCTTTTCTAATTTGGGGTTATAGTTAAAAAAGAAGTGTCAACTCTAAAGAATTGGAAGTAAAAGCTGTTGTATTAATGGATGTTCCATGTAATCCTGGTCTGAAAACCTCCAGATAATCTTTGGTTTTGTTCTTCATTCGTCATTGTTCATATGCCCAACCTTATTGTGTGCCATTCATACAAAAACTACCTCTTAGTTTATGTTTCAAGATTTCTGAGATAGAGTTACAAGCCCTTAGGAGTATGCCAACAGTAAAGCAGGTTTTAAATGTGAACTTTTGAGTGTCTGAAACCTTACCAAACCAGAAATTAGCCTATTTCTGCGTAACTGGACCTCTGCGTCTGGCGTTAGCCAGAGATTACTGTAGTCATAGTTTTCATGTTAGTGTACAGTAGAAAAATAAAATTAAAATCATTATCCACATTCACTCAGCAGCCTATATACTCCTTGCTGCTTGAGAAGTGGGACAAAGCATTTAAGGCAAAGGTTTTTGAAGAGGCCCAACACCTGACTAAGTCAACCAAGCTGCACTGAATCCTAAAAGCTGCTGAAAACTGTCAGAAAAGGATCATGAGAAATAAATAATGTTGCCAGCATTTACCACACATGGCCAGACAAATGTTCAGACCCAGATTAAGCTTGGATATGAGTTTGATTAAATGGAGAGCAGTAATATAAACATGGCTAACCCTAAACATGGCTGGAAAGGATAAAAGTTTGAATCACTTCATGTTGGGTGAGGTCAGTTCAACAGGGAGGTAATTTTTTCGGCCAAAGTCAGTGGATTTTTGAATTCGACAGAATGTGAAAACAGTAATCTGAGTCAGATAGTAGATATTAATGTTGTCACAGAAACCTCAGCTGAGCAGAACCAGAACTTGAAAATACATCCATGGATTTGGTCCATGTGTTTTGTTTGGGTTATCTGCCCTATGTGACCTGGTTACATACGATACAGACAGCATTTTTCACAGTCCTGGACAGAGGGTAGATTCACAGCTGTGTAGGTATATTAACATAGTAAACATAACACTTTTCAGCTAGCAAGGAAGTTTTACTTATCTGGTTGGCTTCAAGTTGGGTCTTAGGTACTATAAGCCGTTGGGTGGTTAAAAGCAGCAGTGTATTCCCTATAATTTGGACACATAAACAATTACCCAGAGTATGTTGTTGGGAAAAGAAAAGTTGTGCTTTATTGTCACATATACAACATCACATATAACAGTAGTCTTGCAATATCTTGATTATCCTTGCTTAATTTGTGTACAATTCTTTACCCATATTTTCCATTTTTGGCTTTCATTTGTATGCAGGCAGGAGAAGAGTAAAGGTCTGATCAGCCCTACCAAAAGCCAGTCAAGAGAAGACATTATAACTCTCCATTAGTGCAGAATATAAGCTTCTGTTACCACAAGTGGGGATACTTATATGTTGGTAACATTTGGGTAGAACTTTCTACATATTTGCCCTTTTGAAGCCTAAGACACATTACATTTTTTAGCTTCCTGTCATATATAAACAGTAAGGATGATCTACATTCCCAGCGTAAATAAAACAGTAGAACTTTTAATTTTAAAGGGTGACAGTGTTTGGCTAAAACTGTAGCATCAGAGTCCCCCTGGTAGATAAAAGTCTCAAGTTTTGTCTTGAGGGTGGGTAGTCGGGTACTGATGCATCCAGCCATGTTTCTATAGTCTCGATGTTAAGAACTGCTGGAAAATCTGATCCTAACATCAGTGTGTTTTGGCAGTCTTGGGTGACCATACACCCTAGTGAACAGTCAATCCAGTTTAACATGCTTCTGTTCACCCCCATGAATATATCACTTGCTACTCAATCACAATAATTGAGTTTGCATCTCCTTTGCGTAATCAAACAACTTTCTTTGATTTTTCATTTGCTTTTCTAATGATGTTGTTTCATGAAATAAACTAAAATGCTTCTTTTTTAATTGCTTCATATTATTTTTTGTGAGCAGTGTACAAGACAATACAGACAAAAGGTTTTCCAGTTGCTGCAAACCTTCTCTTAACATTTAATTTAATTGCTCAATGATAATTTAACAATGCCCACCCAGTGCTTACGGAAATGACATTAAAGTACCAAAAATTTAAATGAATACTTAGATTTCTTCCTAGGATGCTAACTGCCATACTCATCAAGCATTATTACTTCATGTGATTTACTTTTTACTTGTTGTTCAAACTAGCTGACTTTCTCTTTTGTATGTGTGTGTGTGTGTGTGTGTGTGTGTGTGTGTGTGTGTGTCTACATGTGCCCTGAAATGGGATTAGGGCCATTTCTGTAATTAGTCCCTGTGTTCCTGAGCTATTGGTTGGCAGCTCTCCAGCCAACAGTTGCATTAAGCAGATATAAGAATGAATGCATGAATTAATTAATGAATAATTAGTGAATGACTGTAAAAGTTGGCATATTTAGAGGCTTTAATAATGCAGTGCAAGCCAAATTATAAATTCAGTTCACTGTTTCAACATTGTCAAATATATCAACACAATTGTAAATAGTCTAGGGACAATTTAATCAAGGTAACTTAATAATTCACATAAACTGTTGTTTTAAAGTAAACTGAAATATTCGTATTAATATTGATAGTACCTACACTATAATATTAGTATAACAGATACAATACAATAATATTAGTTGACAGAGTGTCAGAAATCCCGATTCCGTCTCTCTCTCGCTCCATCGCTCGCTCAGCCCCTCCTTCTAATCACCGCTTCTCTCGTCACCAGGTGCAGCTTGTTGATTCCGGGTCTGATTCTCTCCCAATTATTGGACATTAAAGTACCAAAAAATTAAATGAATACTTATATTTCTTCCTAGGATGCTAACTGCCATACTCATCAAGCATTATTACTTCATGTCATTTACTTTTTACTTGTTGTTCAAGCTAACTGATTTTCTCTTTTGCATGTGTGTGTGTGTGTGTGTGTGTGCGTGTCTACATGTGCCCTGAAATGGGATTAGGGCCATTTCTGTAATTAGTCTATTACTGGTATAGCTACTAAATAAATAACAAACTATAATACAAATATGTACTTTATATATCAAGAATAATAAATACTAAAAATGGTTTAAATTGACCAAAAAGAATGTGGTTCAAATGTTGGCCATTGAAGTGAGGAGTAATGCAAAAAAACGTTTTTAGTTTTAGGGGTAAACAAAAGGGTAACATCACTAGAAGGTGAAAGGCAGCTCATGAAGCTTCTGTTCATCTATTTAGTTTAGTTTTCAGAAACTGCACCCCTGCTACCAAGATACATAAAAACCTCCTATATCACCTCAAATGTGTCCTTAAGCTCTATCCAGGGGTGCTGAATTGAGATCTACCTTTAGCGTTATCAGCGCAAACTAAAATCCATTTTATTGGCTCCAAGTACCATGCTGCCACTTTGATTGCTTTCAATCTGTTGATATTTTAAACATCATTTCTTAATTACATTTCTATCCAAACCTCATCTCACTAGAGTAAGTATGTAAGTATAAACCTTTAATCTGTTATTTTTTTACAAATAACTTAATACTCTGGTATTAAAGAAGAAACTTTTCAATAGCAAGACCCTGTTTTCTTAAAACTGAAGTCTATAAGTGCCTTCTTTGTTACTATGTTAAGAAATTTACAGATTTACTATGAAATCTCACATTTACATTTTTTTCCTGGCCACGCACAAAAATAAACCTGTTTGAACTTGAGTGTCAGCATCAACTCTCTCAACCTCACAATTTTCCACATCAGTCTCTTTTACAGCCTGAAAAGATGTACCTGCATTAGCGTGATCCTGTGTACAGTCCATTGTTTCTTTTGTGTTAATATAGATTTTCAGTACGTACCGAGTTTTTCCAGATTATTTGAGTGAGTTTTGTTTACTCTACTTTTATACATGAAGGCTTTTTAGTTTTATATTCACAGATAACAAAAGCACATTTCACTGTGTCAAGGTTTCTTAAATGCCCAACCCTGAAAAACTGACACTGAATCATCCACCATCATTCTCAGCAGCTACAGACCAAGGTAACAATCTAAAAGACGGGTTAGATTGAGAGACATTAGACTTAAGTAAAAAATACTTACACACATTACAGGAAGAAAATGATGTCCTGTGACCCATGTCCTAACTGTACGAGTTCAGTTCCTTTTAATATAATGTAATGTTTTGAGACAATGCTCCATTGTAAAAAGTAAATAAATCTGACTTTCAAATAATCAAGTTACTTTATGGAGTCTATGATACCGACAGTATAACTTGGGTCTATCTTAACTTGCTCATGATAATAAGTGTGAACAAAAACACTATGTAACTATAGTTACATTTGCTATAAATTAGTCACCAAACCAAACAAGTCTGCAGTGCTGACATTAACTAATGACAATTAAACAGATTAATAAGTAAATTACAAATGTAATTTTGTCTCAAACATGCTTCAAAACAATCAGTTTACACTATGGGAGGTCAGCAGTCTTAGCAGGCAGGTTACACTGCATGAGATCCTGAATGTCTCATTATACAATGAAGACTTTCTAACAATGGATCTGTTTGTCACCTGTAAATCCATGATATAAACCACATTCCACAGATGCTCTAATGAATTGAGATGGTGACTGTGAAGGCCATTAGGATAAAGTGAACTCATTGTCCTGTTTAAGAGATTATTTTGAGATGATTTTAGCTTTGTAACATTATCCTGCTGGAACTAGCTATCCGAAGATGGGTATACTGTTTTGGTTTCGTATTCGTGAGCCCAGGCAGACTTGCCTATGCCTCATTTTCCTGTTCTGAGATGATAAATGTGCCACTCGGCGTGGTCTTTTGATGCTGTATCTGATTTGCACCCAAGTTCGACATGTTGTGCATTTAGAAACACTTCTAAATACCTAGATTTTAGCGAGTGCTTATTTGGGTAACTGTTGCCTTTCTGCCTTCCGGCCATTCCCTCTGACAAGGATGTTTTGCTGATCAGCAGACAAGCAGTTTCTAAAATAGTGATGCCAGTCTGTATAGCACCAACAATAATGTCATGTTCAAAATAATTCTAATTAGCATTCTGAAGCTTGGGTCGAACTTCAACATGTCCTGTCACCATGCCTACGTCATTAACAGACTAAAATACATTGCTGTCATGTCACTGTATGATTAGATCTTAATGAGCAGTTAAACAAGTGTACCTAATAAAGTGGCCAGTAAGTCTACATAGTGTTTTTCAATGGAACATTGTCTCAATACAGCTACTCGCAAATATAACTGAGTATAGCTAAGCCTAGCTTAGGATGACAATGGAAAGAAAATACTCCCTAAATTTGAAATGAAACAAATCTTGGGAAGTAATCTTGGGAAGGCCAAGATTCAAATAATGTCTTAACCTCCTAATACATTTAAAAACGAATGCAATAAATAAACTTAAATTAAATGTTATGAAGAGTAGAAAATAATATTATGAAGCGCATGATAAAATAGATTAGATAAATTATAGATTATAGATTAGAAATAGATCAATCATAAATTTATAGAAAACAAACCATCATAAATAAAGAAAGAAAATAATAAATATAATAATGCAGTGAACAAGAATCCTCAAAACTGCGGGAGCCAATTATATGCTCAAGCTTTTTTAATGTAACATGTTAAATTTGAATTGAATTGAAAATTTAATGAATTTACATATAAAAATATATTACATTATTAACTGCCCTCATGATCCACAAACTCTCATACAAGCTGTCAGCTCAGCTAATAGATCCTGCTTTTTTTGCAACACAAAATGAAAAAAACCTAGACAAAAGTCAAACCGAGGACTGTCAAGACAGGTGTGTGCACAAAGCAAGTTGGCAGCTATGGAAACATTAATAATAAGCAGAATGCAAGATAAAATATTTTACATCAACACAATAATAATATTATAATATTTTATTAATAAATAATAATATTTTACATCAACACAATATACAGGTCATATTACTTTTGTTAGTGTTTGCTGATTCATGAGTGGAATTCATTACAGATATTCGCAAATTGGTTGACTGCATCACTACTCACGGGTATTGAAATGAAGTAGTGTATGTGAACAATGACTGAGTAAGGAAAGGATTTTCAAACGCAGAAATCAACACTTACCTGTAAGATCGTGTAAGTTGAACCAAACATTACTTACCGAATTAAATATCACAATTAAATATCACTGCAGTTGCACAGAGAATGCATATAGTGTACTCTAGACTGTGTAATCTCAATTCGCAATTAAATGGAATACCCCATTGCCCAGGGCTTTGAGAGGCAGAAGAGGCACCCCAGGCCATGCCTATCCCACCAGGCTGTGACAGACATCTGTCATCTATTGGCAGGTGATCTGGGCACAAGTGTAAGTTGTCCATATGCACTCCCCGTCACTGTAAAAGTCATTGCTGCCCTATACTTTTACGCAAGTGGCTCGTTCAAACATCCCTTGGGATTCATCAGAGAAATATTGCAATCTACCATAAGTTTGGCCATACATGCAGTTACATCAAAATTAGTCCGACATGCCAATGATTACATACAATTTTCTATGATGCCAGAAAGACAACAGCTCATAACGCATGGTTTCATGGATAAATTTGGGTTCCCTGGAGATCTGGGCAATCTAGATTGCACACCCCACCAGAGAACACCCTGGTGTATCTAAACCGTATGGGGACCCATTTGATCGATATCCATGTGATATACGATGCATTGTGTAACATTACATGTGTATTCACAAATTTTCCTGGATCATGTCTTGACTCTTTTGTATTGACCAGATACCTCCCTGGATGATAGGCTGTTAGGGAGCAATGGTTGATTACACCATATATCATGCCTACAACAGTGTGTGAAATGGCTTTCAGTCAAAAGCACACCAAAGCACGCACTGTAATAGTCGAAACATTTGGTTTGCTGAAAATGTGCTTCAGATGTTTGGATAAGTCACGGGGAACATTACAATATAGCCATCAGAAGGTCAGAGCATTTTTTGTGGCATGTTGTGTGTTGTACAATATTGCCATGCGTCATCTTCTGGCAGATTATTTGGGCACAACTGCAAGCTGTCTATATTGCACACCCGTTGCTGTAAAATTCACCGTTGCCCTATGAGTCTAAACAAGGGGCTCATCGAAGGAATATTGCTATCTATCGTGAAATTTAATCTACACTGAAATTCATTTAATGTGTTTTTTTCACTCTAATAGTAGAAAAAAAGATTAGGTTGTTTGTTTGAATTTAAATTTGTAACTTGCACCTACAGTTTGTGCTATTTGTTTTTACAGCCACACACTGTAAAATGTCAGCTTGCCATAAAACTGAAGTTATTTTTTTAGATGCTTCCAGTAGTCTCTCGTGGCGCTAATTTTCACATCCCGTGAAAAGAAATAGAAGAGAAGAAGGACCTGTTTGTGTACTTGCTAATTTTGAATGCAAAGTTATCCAACTACTATACTGACTCTGTTTGCTCAAAATTAATAAAACGTAGAACTACCCAATTCTAGTATCAAAACAACTGTCAGACTGCTGAAACTGTTACAGACAGCCAGAATTTACTTGCAAAAGCATTAATAATGCATTTACATGAAAAGAGCCTATTTTACTACTTTAAGAAATAATACACTCCAGTTTCAAGTTAAAACTTTTTTTAAGGGAGAAGTTGAAAATAAGGTGTCTTTTTAAAGCCTTTTACAATTATTAAGCTGTATTAATTTGACTGTAGCTAAATATTTAAGCTAATCAGCTGTGGCAACTTGGGCTACTCTGTAAACCAATTGTGTTTTTTCTCCTCTGTTCCATGTCCCGTAAGTAATCGTTTGTGGTAATGAAAAGACTGTGGCAGTTCATATTCAAGAAGATCTGACTTTCTGAAACACTTGATCATCGGCATTATGGTTGGGAACTTGTATATACATGAATTGTCCGTGCACATGCAAGACCTGAAAAACTCTACTGACCCATCTAAATCCCATCCCGCTCAACAACAGTCACCGAAGTATAGTTTTTCACACTGTTCCAGATGACCACATTTGTGGCAACAATAAACATTTTAATGAGAAAGACTATTTTCAACACATTGAACAGTTTTTTGAAAAATTGTGAATCTGTTTGTTTGTTGGTTGCTTATACAATAAAAATCTTTATGAAGCTTTCAATATTCACAAATGGAAAAAAAAAAAAGTTTTTCTTGTGCCAAGTTCTGTGAATGATTTACTAAAGTATTTATATGGTATTGTGTCTGTGACTCAAAAGACTATAATTCCCTTTTTCCAGGGTTGCCAAGCCACTGTACTTTGCACATCAAATCTGATTCAAGCAGCAAAAGGAGACAATGGTCCACTGTCTATTGCTTCGATATGAAGGGTATATTATAGAAAAAAACCATAACGTGTTATGGAGCCAGTGGACAGAACACCAGAATAGAAGGTCTTTTCAGTATGTTCCTTTACTCAAATCCTTGCGGCAACTTCCCAGATGTGGTACTATATTAAGCAAGAGTGTAAATTAAAAAGAGAAACATCAGCCAGAGTCAAGTGAAAAGCATGTGCGGGCATTTTGGGATGGACTTCTCTGTAAAAAAAAAATACTATACTCTCAAATTAGTATGCAGTTTCCTTGATTATGTATGTTGATTATTTTGAAATATGCAATCTGCTTCAGTACATCACATAAAAAACAGAAACTCTGTGGCTTATATTGGATTTTAGGAAATGTGCCACCTGTGTCACTCCTTGTCCTCTATCAGTTTGGTGGCATTGATCATGTTTATGATAAAGTGTTAAAGCCTTTGATAAATGATTTTAGAATATTAGAACAACTTGTGGTGGAGAAACTAGGAAAAACTATCTAGCAATGTGTTGTTGCCAATACTTGGAGAATATCTGAGAACATAAAAAGCTTTACATAATTTGTCTTAAAATGGCTGAGGAAATTAATTTGAGCAGCTTTTGCAGACCTTCTATCTATTATCTTCCACTTAATTCACATGGGGTTGTGGGTCAGCCAATGCCCACCCAGCAACTCTGTGTTCAAGGGCAGGAACAACCTTAGACGGGGCACCAATCCATTGTCTTTTGACTATTGGATGAAACTGAAGTAAACCCTCACAGACTTTCTTGCTGTGAGGCAGTGGTGCTACACACCGAGCCACTATGGTGCCTCAGCTATTGCAGTATAAAAAGACAATGTACTGTTTCAGAAAAGCTTTCTTATTTCACTGTTACTAGTGGTTTTCCTCCAGACATTGTCCATGGTTTGTTAGGATGAATAGTTCCTGCTGAAATAGTTCTCTGTCTGGGTGTCTTAATTTCCAGAAAGCATTTAAATCTGGCTACTTTGAACAAGGCAATATAAGAATGTTCCTGTAATTTGAGTGACAAGACAAACCCACAAATTTCACTGATGTAAACACACATGAAATTTGGGCTTGACTAAGTTTTTTCTCCATCGCTACCTGGCCACAAAGTGCCCTCTGAAGAACCTACCTGGCAACTGTTTGCTGATTTAAAGGACACTGTGGATCTTGCTGTTTCTCCAGTTCATAGTGAGGAGTCAATTGCATATTTGAACTTTAAAATGTCTTGCAGCATTATGCCCAGCTAGTTTTAGACTCTTAGGTGCACTGTGGTGCACTGTGGACAATAAAGCAAAGCACAGATTTTTAAGAGTTGTGAGGCATACAGCCTGCTTCAAAAATGTTCCCTGGCAGAAAGGCACCAGTTACAGCTTGCCTAAAATTCCCCCTGGAAGTAGGAAATATTTTAACTCTTCCTGTTGATGTTTTACAAAGAGGACATTGCCAACCATATTCCATATGAACTGGCGGTTCTTTTCACGACTGGCTGACTACAGTCAACATCAATGTAAAATGTATTAATTTATTTATATAGCATTTTTACAATGAGGCATTGTCTCAAAGCAGCTTTACAATATTATTTTCTTAAAAGGCCAATCCCAAATTGAGCAAACCTAGGGCGAAAGTGGCAAGAAAAAACTCCTTGGAAGGACCAAGATTTAAAAAGGAACCCATCTACCTTGGGTGGACTAGATGTTAAATAAAATAGCGAAGTTGTATCTTTGTCGATGCTAAACGTTAATATTAGATCTAAAGTATGATAACAGCGGTGGGTCAGTACCATCACATTCTGAGTGATACTCGTGGATTCTAAAATTGACTCAAAAGCAATTTTAAGTGGGTTCTGCTAATGTTAATCACCTACAATTAGAGCTTTATCTGTTGAAAGTACTAAGCAGGAAAGAAAGCTAGCGAATTCCTGAAGAAATTGTGAGTAAGGGCCTGATGACCTAATAATGGATCAGTCACATTAAGAATTGGTATTTTAAATGAATTAGCCTTATAATAAGATTAAGCACTAACACCTAGATCTTTGTAAAAAAAAATATCTGTGGCCACACCTCCTCCATGTCCATTAGGACAAGGGCAGTAAACAGAACTGTACCCAGGAGGCTTTATTTAAGGCTAAATATTAATCTGGTCTAATCCAGGTTTCAGTAAGACAGTGTGTCTAAGTGTTTATCAGTGATTAATTAATTTACAATTACTGTTTTGTTTGTAAGTGATCTAATGTTATGTAATCTTAGCTTAAGTTTAAGATTGATATTTCTACAAGAGCTATCTATGTTTATCCTAATGAGATTATTAAAACAGACTTTTTCTGTGCTTTTGGGTTTGGGGCAGATGTGGATAACAGACAGTTTTAATAATGTTAGATCTGGGTGGCGGTGCATGGTTACCAGCTGCATGTCTGCTGCCTGATCCCTGCTGTGGTTGTCAACCCCAATCAAATCCTGCCATAAAGATTATGGGCAATACTACAGGAAATAAGAGCAGCGCCTTCCTGGGTGGGATGGACACCGTCCCGGTCTAAGAGACCAGGCTTACCCTAAAAACTAGTCCGGTTGTCTATAAAGTCCACATTGTTTTTGTAGCACCACTTGGACAGCCAGTAGTTCAGTGACCATAACCTGCTATAGACCTGGTCACCTCACCGCATTGGGATGGGGCCAGAGCACACTACTGCATCAGACATGGCCTATACAATGGCATACCTATGAGAAAATCATGTGGATTAGAAAGATACATAAGGCTGCAGTACAAGGACACTGATTATGGGGACATATTTGTGAATTTTTACAGCGGTAATCAGGATATTTCAGTTATCAAGGTTGTTAAATTAAACCTTGATTCAATTTTGTCCTCTACCAAGTTGATCCCACAGTCAGTAGTTTGCCTTCAGTTGTCCTGGACAATAAAGTCAACTACTCGGGGTCTTCACAAACAGATAATACAGTACAGCTAGCAGCTCTTCTTGGGACTCATTAAGAACACAGCAGTGGCCAAAAAAGTGTACGCAATTCCATCATTCTCATATGACACAAAATTTTTACTTCAGAGGGGAATTTCTGAGTATAAAGCTATAATCTAGACTGACACCTGGCTCAAAAATGTTGTCAGACATTCTGGAGAAACTGGCCGAAAAAATCTAAACATACAAAGTATATCCTACATATGCTGATTTCAGCTATGCCACTGACAAGGAAGCACCCCTTCCTGAGAGAACCAGGGTCTTTCACTGAGAGCTATGTATGAAAACAAAGGTTCAAAATAAAAATGGCCAATTACAGGGCAATATTAAAAGCACACATCACATCTGCTGAGCTCACTGTGAATTCTAAAATGAAAATTCAAGTCTCAAGAGAAGGCCTTCCCTGCAAAGTGTCTGACGAGACCTAGATGAGCTGTGGCCAGACTACTGTCCCACATCAACTGTGTCTGTCCATCTGCCAGTACAATTCTGTCTGTTCTGCACTGTGATTTATCATGTTAAAGAAGTTATGTGCCCAATAAAAGGCCAGCTATGCATCACAGGAGAGATTTCCACCTACCCCTACATTATCACCCTTTATAGTAATGCCCATGTTACATTTTTTCTGCCTTCCATCCTGTAGAACAAGCTTAAGCAAAAGAAAAGTATTGGCGTGAACTTTTTTAATAAATTATTCATTTTTGCATTTTGGATTGTGTTATTGTTTATTCATTACATCTGGTTGCAATGATCTTTGGAGTTCAAAACCTTGAAATTGTAAGGTTCATTCTTGACCTTTTTTAATGATCCCTTGACTTTTCCTGTAGACTAGGAATGTCTAGTGCTATCTGCAAAGAAGCAGGTTTTCATTCCAGGCTCGTCAGTCCACTTAATTATTCAATTTATCAGTCTTCAAACATTGTTTACATTCATGAGCAATTTATCAAATTTGCTTTTGCTTGGCTGGAATGAAACAATGTAACTGTCAGGATGAGATTTCTTCCCGGCAATCTCACCTGGCTGCCTTTCTCCTGGGCACCTCCCGTACTGCATCTTTGCGTTTTGCCGGTTCTCGTTTTCTTCCTAGAGTTTCCATGATCCTAACTGCTCCTCCGCCTCTCTTGTCCCGTGCTTTTTCATCTTGTGTTTTGGTTAATATATTTTGTATGTATCGTTTTACCCCGTCTCTGTGTTCACAGTATATATTAAACACACTTGCGTTTATGTCCACCTGCTCCTGTGTATTCCTCCGAATTCCACGTTTACCTGCCGTTTCGTGACAGTAACCACACCAGCCCTTTAAGGATAAGATTAAATACCCTTGCTCTAGTGTCGCCAAGATAATCTGAGAACTGCGATCTCTAATAAAATGTGGAGTATAAATGTACTGGTAATATAGGAAGACCGTTAAGTCTTGATGGTCTGTATTCTGCTATGCATGATTGTAGTTGTTACCCATATTGGTGTATTTCTTTTATGAAAGGAATCAGGAAAGTGAGGCTGAGCCATTGGATCAGGCAACCATGTCAAACTTTATCTCAATTAATGAGGATATTCTCCATTCAACCAAAGGCATTACATTTAGACACAAGATATACATTGATGGAACGTAGATCCTAAGTGAGTTGCTTAGGTTCCTGCACAAAAATTGGCAACCTGCATGTTGGTAGTAAATCTCCAGCCAATACTTTGTGTTACTTCTTGATGAGTATTGTTTGAGACTTGCATTGGTATTTTTTACACTGCTGGTAAATTTAGCTAATTCATTCACACTATAGTCAAAGGCAAAAGAAAGTGACTCCATTTAGGCATAACAAGCATTAACATCTGCTTTATGATGCATTTTCCTCCCATTAAATTAAATGATTCACTGCACTTTACAGCCTCTTCTTTATTTATGAAGCTGAAGCCTGAAGTTAAACACACAAGGAGCTATTTTTTGTCTGAGGATCTTGGTTTGGTCTTGAGTATTCTTTCTTGGGATTGACACTAAATGTATTATCTTTTAAGTCTAAAAAGTATTTAACTATTTGCTGTAAGAGTAAATTATTTATCTAAAAATGTTTGTTTCGAATCATTTTCGAGATTCATGTCACGCCCACTTCCTGCACGGCTGGCCATACCCAACCGTGCACTCAATCAGCGTCTCCTTCCTACTAATTAGCCACACCTGTCTCTCATTTACCTCACTCCATATATTCACTCCCTTCACGCTCCCTCACTGCTAAGTC
>JAUZST010040657.1:0-26846 GCA_034779995.1 Parotocinclus haroldoi
TATATATTCTACATAATACACACATATCTGAATGCGTCGCTCATGCTCCGCTTCATGCCCCCAGTTCCCCATATAGATTACCCTTCTTTTTATTAAATTCTGTCAATTTAATAAAATGTCTAATTGGATGGCACAGGTGTAGGAGCTTTTTACGGCATTTTAAGTATCTGACCAAATAATAGAAACAATTTATTCATTTTATTGTTTTACATTTATTTTAGACGCATCTGATCTAATGACCGTTTTGCATATTTGTCAAAGCCCAATGCAAATTACTGCGCCTCCGAGTGAAAGAGAAATTATTTAAAAATCTAGGATTCTAAAATCAACTAGAAATGCTCAACTTTACATAAAAGAATGAAATTTGGAGCTTTAATTTGATCTTAACATCCCATTACAGTATGTAAGAAGCCACTTAATTGTACAGCCTGTGAGCTGACTACACCGTTTTTTTTATTTACTGATCACTAAAAATCCAGCCTCAATCTTGCAAGTAGTGACCATTGCCAGTTTTGCAGCATCATATTATGTGACTAAAGTCTCTGTCTTTAGATGTCTTTAAATGTAAGGGGGTGTCAGTCTTTGGAAGGATTTTAAATATATCAGTCTTTGGGGGTATGGTATGCACAGAACCTTGAGCTTGTGTGCAGCAACTCGGCTCCAAAGTGCTCAACATAGCGTGGTTGGGTGGAACCTTTTACATTGCTTGTCCTAGAATTGACCCCCCCCCCCGCCACCACTTATGGGACAGCAGAGAAATTGGCTGAGGACATAATCAAGTCGTGAGTCACGTGTGTTGTGGTGGAACAGCAGTTATGGTACAGGACCATGGACTGGTTAGAGGTTCAAGCCCAGCACTGCCAATCTGACACTGTGGGTCCTTGAGCAAACAGCTTAACACGTAATTGCCCAGACTGTAGTTTCTAAGATTGGATCGGAACCCATCTGCCAAATGACTAAACCTACAGTTTCCCATGCCTTACATCAGTTTTAGACTGTGCAATTTCAGCAATCTTATAGGGTTATTACAAGTCAGGCTGTTTGAAAAGATTCCCATAAACTCTTGGGTGAATTGTGACAGCCTGTGCCATGTCTGATTATACGTGCAAAATTTCTAACGATAGCCGTGCAAATAAAGAAAATTACTACTTTCTGTTTGCGGGAACTGGGGCGCATTAAATAGATTCACGCTATACTAAAGGTAAATAAATTGGATTTGTTCGCTTCGAGTTCACTAGCTATGGGCCTAGAATTCAGTCCAATTCATCTGTAGTTTCTTTCCACGCCATGTCCCTTTTGCCTTGTCATCATAAACCTCTGACAAAATGTCAAAAAATACATTTAAATCCCCCGGTTCTTTTTCATTCTGCCTTTGTCATCGCTTTCGTATAACAGTAGTCACTCCGATTGCTGACAGGGCCAGCACTTTTACATTGGTTATCTTTAGTCACAGTGGCAGTAAATCCGAATGAAATACAAGAATCATTTTAGAATGGTCAGTTTTATCTGCAGCTGCAAAATCCAGCTGAACATTGTACACTATAAAGGCAGACAAATAATTGCACAGATGCACACGAACACAAAAAGGCTACCGACGAATTTCTAAAAGCCCTGGATATTCATCAGTTTAAAGTGGTGCTTAGACGTTTGTAAACCCTTAAGCATTGTCCATATGTTTGCATACGAGCGAAACGCATCAGATTTTTACCTCAAATCCTAAAAGTAGATCCCCCCCATTAAAAAAAAAACAAAATAGACATCTGCATTATTTGTTACTTTATTTATTAGGTCAAATAAACCAATATTGCATATCCGTTGGTGGCAAAAGTGTGTAAATCTTTAAGATTCCCAATTGACGGTGAAATAGTCAAATTACAGGTGGTTCAGTCAATGGGATGGCAAACAGGGGGGTGGTTTTCCTGTAGTATTTAAAGAACAGAAACACATCAAATCACAACACATTTATGTTTCATGGCGAGAGCAAACGAGATTTCTAAGGACCTCTGAAAAACAGTGGCTTATTCTTCTCTTCAAGCTCTAAAAGGTTACAAGCCCACCTCGTAAGAGTTTGGAATCCACCTATTAGAGATAGTGTACAAATGGTGGAAATTTAACTGTTTAACTGTTGCCCTCCACAGGAGTGGTCGATCACACACCTGGAGCATGGTGTGTAACATTTAAAATCAACCCAGGGTAACCTCAAATATACTAAAAACCTCTCTCGCACTGGTTAATGAGCAAGGAAAACGATGATGAGCATGGCAGGGTTGAACACCACAGCTCTCCAAGTAGAACATGCACGCACAAACCAATAGGCTATTGTTTAAGACTAATTGTTATGTCTGGAGTAAGGACACCACTGCGTTCCAGCAAAAGAACCTTATCCTATCTGTGAAACAGTCGTGGAAGTATCAAAGTCTGGGTCTGTTTCCTGCTCCTGGGTCAGGGTGGCTTGCCATCGGTGATGGAACAATTATTTTAATACCAGCAAGGGAAAACATTCGAATTGTAGCTGAACCTCGAGGTGTACAGTGAGTTATGCAACAAGACAACGATCCCAAAGCACACAAGTCATTCTCCCAAAGAATATTTTGGAATGGTAAAACAGAAATGCTGTGTGAAGGGCCGGAACAAAAAAAAAAAAAAGCATAATCCCAGATATGGCTGTCACAATTATTGCACAATTAATTAATATTATCGCAATAATTTAAGATCAATTTCCTCAGTCGGTAGATTTCTACGACGACTGAGGTGGCCTAGTGGTTAAGATCATGGCCTATGGGCCATAGGTTGAGGGTACGAATCCCACCTCTGCCACAGTTGGATCCCTGACCAAGGCCCTTAACCCACAAATGCTTGGATTGCAACACTGTATTAATTGTAAGTCGCTCTGGATAAAGGCGACTGCTAAACGATGTAAATGTACAACGAGCAGAATGGGAATTGGGTGTACTGGGTTAGGCAACTCAATACATTTGGGGCTGTTCTGCATTAGTCCTGGGCGTCTTGCTGTCAACTGAAGGAAAATTGATTTAAACTGCAGCAAATCTTCCAGGGCAATGTTAGGGTAGCAGTCAATGACCTGCAGATTAATAATGCTGAAATTCAGGAAATTCCAAAGATTGTACAAATGTTTTCTTTAAAACAGTGCACTAAGCAGGCTCTTGAAGACTCAGAGCCACAGACCTACAGTGTGTTTCAAATTGTGCCAGAAGTATAGAGATTCATGAATAAACACAAACAGGTATGTGTAAATAAGTCAGAGAGGCTCTAAACATCAGGTAAATATCAGTATAGTGATATCTAACTGAACAAACACACCAGTCTGAGAACCTACATGCTGTGTATTTATGAACGTCTTACCCTTTTTTTTTTTTTCCCCATTCAGCAGTCTGCCTTTCTAGAGCGCGTGTTTCAAGTTAGTCTGCGATCGCAGTCCGTAAGCGCAGAGCAGTATTTCACCAGCTGTTTTCTTTTCTCTCGCCCTCCCTCGCAGTCGGACCAGAGCATGGTCCTCCTGAGGGAACAGCTGGACTGGTTTACAAATAAAAATGCCGAAGCCAGTGAGGCAGCCCCCTTTGAACCAGTGCATCTGGCTTAGCAAAAGACTGGTATCGCATTTGTATACAAATATTCTACCACCTAAGCTTTAGGGTTAGGATAAAACATGAGACTTCCATTTCCTCTTAAAACGTACCCAAATAGTTTTGCAAATATGTCACTGGCCACATCCTTTTGTGACAAAGATCCATGTGTACACACTGCACCTACATGTACACGCAACCATATTATGCAACCTATAGTTATGCTTAAGCCTGGGATCTGCTCGTGGTTCAGGGCACGTTTTATATTATACTAGCTTTGCGCATCGTTTCCACTGCCTTGTGACATGTTGCCACCATTAATATTTGGCCGGATAAGTGACAGATACACTTGAGCCTCTGCAAACTGCTCTCCGGTGGGAGGATTTTATCCCTGCGCCGAGACAAAAGCGCAGAGCCTGGATGAACATCTTGCTGTGATCTCATTCCCATCTTTCAGTGCTTTCAGTGTGCTGGATAACTGGCAGTCATTATATGAATGGCAAAGCTAAGGATCAGGACTAGAGAAAGAGATGATGATTGCAAATAAAGTAAAGGTCCAAAACTGACATGGCGGAATCCAAATCCTTTATATACATAATATAATACTTTAAACTTGCATGTGTCTGCACAGCAGTGGATGGTGAAAATGGAGGTGCAAGGAAAAAAAATATTTGTAAATATCATGTGCACCAATCACTAATAATGTATCGAACACTAATTAGGTACACCTGCTCAACTGATAATTAAAACAAATATCTAAATCAGCCAACCATACAGCATCAGCTCAGGACATTTAAGTTTGTGGACATGCTCAAGACGACCTGATGAAGCTCAAGCTCTGTTCAGACCAACAGAAAGAGGGAGGAGGGTGATTTATGTGACTCTAAACAGGGCAGGGTTATTGAGTTTTTCAGAAACTACTGATCTACTATGATGTCCACAGCCATCTCTATGGTTTACAGGGAGTGGTCAGAAAAAAACAAAAATACCTTAGATCAGAGGAAATGGTCAGACCGGTTAGAGCTAATAGAAAGGAAACAGTAACTCTTTGCACGTTGGGCCCCTTAATAACAATAGAGCACAGTTTAAACACTACAACCTACCTGACTATCACCGTTGACCTTCATGACCACTGTGTACCATCTTTTGATGGCTACTTCCAGGAGGATAATACACCATGTCCCAAAGCTCAAATCATCTCAAACTGGTTTCTTGAACATGACAATGAGTTCACACTGTTCAAATGGCCTCCACAGTCACCAGATCCCAACCCAATAGAGCACCTTTGGAATGTGGAGATTTGCATCTTGGATGTGAAGCTGAAAAATCTGTAGAAAACATAGGACGTTATTAAGTCAATATAGATTAAAGTGTAAGCAAAATGTTTTCAGCACACTGTTGAATCTATGCCACAAAGACAAAAGGGTTTCTGGGAGTCCCCGGAAAGGTAGGACCTAAACTCGATCGTCTTTGGTCCAGCCAGATCAGATCCCTTTTCATCATCGTAAAATGGTGAGTACCTGTATTTACCAAGTCACAAATATCTTTCTCTAAATATCTGCTCTTTAAAACCATTTTTTATTAACGGCTACAACAGAACATGGTGATTTATTTATTTATTTTTTTTTTTTTACAACTTTTTACATTTTGTTGTAACATACACAATGCAAAGATGCATTTTAAATGTAAATTAAATGCTCTAGTAAATTGCACTTGCAAATTAGATATAAAAACCCAACAAAAGCAATTAATATTTGTCTCAGAAAAATGTCAGGGTTCATGCTAAAAAATCCATGATGTTTTTTGACATACTGTCCACCCCAGCTTCAGTGTTTTCTTCATGCGACGTATTTCAAAGCTCCAAATAGATCGACTTCGGGCAAGATTCACGTTTACATATCTCTGAGCAGAACAACCATCATTTAAAAAAAAACCCAGATCACCTCCAGAATCCAATAAAAAAAAAAAGTCTGCCTTTTGGAGGTTCTAGAGAGTAACATTACAGTATGTTTATATTCTATGAATTATGAACTCCGGTGCAATGAAGTCCTAAAACTATTGTCTGTGTGGAATTCGAATGCATTTACAACTGAACTTTGATATGGACAAGATTTTTTTTTTTTTAGAATACAAAGAGGTTTCTAAACTTTTTTATGCAACTGTAACTGGATGAGAAGAGATTAAGTTAACCAGTTAGATTAAAGTTGACATAAAAACAAACCCAGACAACATATAAATGGAGATTGAAGCTTGCATTTTTTATTTGGCAAACAAGGCATCATTTAATATGGCTTTTATTAGGCATTACTGGCACTTAGCGCCAATTGTTGACATGGCGTCAGTTTCAATTATGTTGGCCAGTGGCTTACGAAGCTTCATTGGCAGGTTTATGGCGAAAGCACATCTCCCATCCTTCATTACAATCTATTCGCTTGCGTCTTTTTCCAACCTCAGCCTGTTGGAGTGCCACCAGAACCGCAGAGCCACAGCTATACTTAACTCAGGGGTGATAATAATAATAATTATCACCTTATCATCATCATAAGCTTGCAGGAGGAATCCAGAGATACACACACCTGCGGACAGGTAAGTATAGCTCCGTGAATGACAGATGCTGCCATAAAAATAATGGGCAGTTTGGAATAACTACCCATTGAAGAAAAGCATTTATCTTAAACTTTCCTCCATTTTTACACAACTTGGGGCATCAGTGCCAGAAGTAATTCAGTAATCATTCACTCGCACACTATAGCTATTGGAAACGCCATCAGGCACAACATGCAGTAATGAATACAAATTCATTTTTTACTCGTACATTACAGTGCCAAAAAATGGACCCCAAAGGGGAGTTTTATATCCATATGTGCTTATTGAGTACGTTTCTCCATAACTATGGCCAATAACATGAAGTTGATGCTACACCAGTCAAGTGTTTTGGCAAGGAGTTAATACAACATTTGGGGAATGAACCCTAGAGACTGATTTCCATTCATCCATAAAGCCACTGAGGTTGGGCGATAAAATATGGCTGATATTCAGCATCTCAGTTCAGCCTAATGGCGTTGGAAGGGATTTTGATAAGGGTTCTGAGCAAGCAAGACAAGTTTGTCCATAAAAAATGTTCATAATGCTTCAGAATCATAAAGAATGCACTCATGGAATCAATACTGACACTGAAAATAATCAGCTAAATAGATGTCTAGTTAGCCCTTTAACCTAACTGTATTCCAAACATGTTAAAACGGATGACATTCCATCTTTGCTGGAAGTGCCAGGCCTGTCCCGCAATTGAATAGGGTCTCCCGGACACCCAAAAACTATAGACAAGAAGAGCCAAAGCGAGCCCAAGTGTGTGGTGACAGTCTTGCTAGACTAAAAGTTTGATGCACATATTATAGACTATTGTATGCAAAATAATTAAGACACCTCCTGAAATGCCTTAAGGTGGGGCTAACCGTCAAAACACACTTCTAGATCATTACTACTCTTCCACCAGACATAACAGGCACTAATGAAACCAACTGTAGCATTCTCCCAGTATTTACTAAACCGTGGATCAATGTTGAGAGACTGTACACTTTACACCAGTGGTTTCCAGCCTCTCTTCATTGATGGCCCGACTCCATAAGTATCTATACTGAATAAAACAAAAATGCAACTTTAGTTTTGCTAAACGCAAACATCTAAGGCCTTTTTCTCTCAAATATTGTTCACGAATTTGTCCAAATCTGTGTTAGTGAACACTTCTCCTTTGCTGAGATTGCCCTTTGCCATCCACCTCACCGATACAGATGTCGTAAGTTTTGTGACAGTATGCAATTGTTAGATGTCCCCCAGGGAACTTTCCCGGGAACTGAATGTTCATTTCTCTACCATAAAGCATCTCCAAAGGCATATCAGAGAATTTGCATTTACATGTGTAAATTGTGTTTTGACAAACTCCGTGCACTTCAGAGCAGACAAAGCCTCATGAACCCCCTCTCATGACAATCCAATGCTCGTTAGTGGCTGCTTAAATAGAAAACGATCTCAAACGAATCCATAAAACCTTTTAGACTTCTTGTGGAAATGGCTTCCCCACCATATTTTCACTCTGTATATTTTGGCCAGGGCACAGGGGACCCTGAGCCTATCCCTAGCACCCTGAAGAGAGTTCATTATATTCACACAATTCCCCTGCCTAATTTTTAGAACACAACCCAGGCCACCAAGAAGGGGACAACAATTAATTAATTAAAAAAAAAAACTCCCTGCAGTCTTGGGATTGCATGTTGGAGCAATGCACCACCCAAACCCATGTGATATTGCTTCCAGATCCAATTTTCACTTGGCCTCAAGCTGTACTCAGTTTTGACAAACTTGTGCTTCAAACCTTCGTGGTCTTTGTGAGGGTTGATCCAGAGTTTGTGTTGATACTCCTTTGGGACTGACTTCCACTTCACAGTAGCAGGTCTTGTTGACCTGGGCAGCTCTAACAGGGCAGATGGCTCGATGTGATGTAAAGCTAGCATCCTATAAGATTGCCACGTTGACATTTAATGAGATCCTTATGACTCTATTCTCTTGCCAGCATTTGTCTATAGAGATTACATGGATATATGCTTGTTGTTATGCACCTGTTAGCACTGGGTGTGACTAAAATAGTCATGTGTGAATAAATTAGACACAATACATTGCTAATGCATTTAAATATGCCCTGTACCTCGAGTTTTTCCAAACTCTTTTCTTATGTTGAACACAATTCTTTTGCCTAATGAAACAAAACACGCAGGGTCTTTTCAGTTGTGCATGTAGATATGTGCATCTTTAAATATCTAGCACATCACCCACTAAAATGTCCTTAACCTTCAACCAAGTAACTCCAGAAAGCATCAACAGAAAGCATGATGTTTGTAACTGTGTGTTGTGTTTTGCATGTGTTATGTGTAACCTTGAAGAACAGTGCGAGCAAAGAGTAATCTCACAGCTGAAACAATAAGGAAGTTGATACTACACAGCACCATGCTGACACTGGACCTGCTTTGCCCTTTCGGTTCTCACTTCTCCCTTTTTATTTTGCCTCCATGTGTTTGGGCTGGAGACAAGTGAGGAAATTAATTCCGTTTCTTATTAGACACGGTTGGTTTGTGCAGTCAACTGGCAGGCTGCCTGCACAGGACCAGTCTTACTCTCAGCCAATTTCTTTACCTGCCCACCATCCAGAAGGAGAACTTCAAATGGCTACATCTATTGCTCTGGAGGACTCTTAAAACTCAAGTTTATTGAAACTACGTAACAGAATTCTTCTATTTAAGAGACAATTACTGAGTACTTTTAACAAAAATGAAAGTCAGCATTACGTTTAATCTTCCAAACTTTAAGATGATCACAATCAATATTAATGGAATAATTATGTGCGGTTGGTTGGTTGGTTGTTGGGGTTTAACCTAACTTCAGCTCTTGAGCTCTTTTGTGGCTGTATTTTAGTTAGAAAAATGACGTACGGTCTGAAAACTTTGAGTTTGTTAGAAGTTTAACCAGGTGCCGTCATGAACTACAAGACTATGAGATGGTGGAGGCTTAGTGTTCAAGGTACAGGACTGTGCATCAGAATATTCAGGGTTAGAATCCCACTTCTGCCAAGCTGCTAGTGTTGCACCATTTAAACCAATAACTTGATATATCTGAAAGAACAGCGTTCACAGGAAGTCCATGTGCACCACTATATTCTGCTGGCATCATGAAACTAGGCCAGGTTTTAAATTCACAGGAATCCCTGTAAACATAGGAAAGACCACGAAAAACTGCGTCAGTCAGTGTAAGGACATCTCTGCAAAATGCTGCGAATGTTAAATATTGAAAAAAATGCTCCCATTAACCAATGAGTTTTGGATGAAGAAGTACATTTGCATAATGGGGTTTCCTTGAGTTTTACTTTTACTCTATAGTGAACCTCAGTAATGCCACCCTGAGCAGTTTGTGAAAGTAAAATACTGTTTTCAACCGCAAATAAGAAAAAAAGTTGGGACCTTATGGAAAATTACATTTTTTAAAAATGCAGCATTTCTTACATTCACTTTTACATAAATCCATACAGTATGCACTCAAGATCTTTCAGGCTTTGTCTGTTCAACTTTATTTGTTCCTACTTTGCCAGTGGCATTAGAAATGGCATTAATGCAAAAATATACAAACATTTTAACATATGCTGTCTTCAAAACAATCTTTTCCCGGGACGCTCATGAACTTTTCATCAAGACAATGCAAAACCGCATGCTGTACACATTAAATATCTTTGGCTGCAGAAGATATGGTTATAGGCATTGGACTGGCCTGGCTGCAATCCTGTCCGCAATAGAAAATTTACTAAGAATTCTGAAACGAATCCTGTGTGCAAAAACCCTGCACATCTTAAGTCGTATTTGCAGGAACAATGGGACACCTGGAACACTTAATTGCTTGGTATCCTCAACACCTAAAGTTTTTTTTTTCAATGCTGTTTGGTTTCCAATCCTCCCCTGGTACTGGTAAATGCTTTACCATCCCACCTTTTCAGAATGTGTTCCATTCCTTATCTGGATATGGTTATAACCACCCTGTTTATGGTTTACACTTACTAATAAAAGGAGTCTCCAGTTAGCCAGACTGAAATATGATTGTTGCATCCTGCATAATTGTTAGATCAGTTTATAACACTGGATCTTACACTTCCTGTGTAGTAGTTTTTATTTGGCAAAGATGGTCAAACAGAATTTTTACACAACTTGAAATGTAAGTCTATTAAGAGGAAGGCGCCAGCTTTTGGGAGTTGATGTATAGAACCGGGTAGCCATTAAATATGATTCATATGGTGCTATGGGGCACAGATCAATGTGGGCATGAGTGAGCAAACTGATCGTATTACAGTTCATTTAGGTTAGTTATAACTGCCCAAATTACTATTTACTTAAATTTAAATTAAGTATTTTAAACCTCTTCAGTTAAACGCTTCCTTGTATTCTCCAGCTCTGAGAAACCATCATTCTTTTTTTTTCTACAACCAGGCAGAGAAGCATGTCATGAATGAGGTGTTGTGTCAAAGTATTGGGTGGATTTTGGCAGTCCGATGCATCCTGGCAGTTTCAAAGGCATTAACACTTCCTTAAAATGTGGCCTTCTGATGTAGTTTGAGCAATCAGATTTAAATGTATCGAATATTAACGCATCTTGAGATGCATTTACACAAGCATTTTTATGTGGCTTAGCCCTATTCGGATACAATCCTGATACGATTAAATATCTTAAGCAACCATGAGATCAGGTTTCTGCAACACAGGAAATTATTCCATGAACATCTCACATTTGGAAAGAGTGGTCAAAAGTCTGGGCCCTTTATTAGTAATGAAGGGAAAGGTCTACAGCCCAGACGTTTTCTTTTTAATTAATCAGATGTCATTGATTGGAATATTTAAGAAATTAAACCAGCATAGTATCAGTAGGTCAGCATAAACATTTCAGGACGACCTGTTTAACAAAGACAAGTGACATTTTTAAGCACGCAAGATGTGTGTAGTCTAGGTGGCATTTTTTAAAATGCCGCTAATTATTATAAAATGCCAAAAGAGTTTACAAACACGTTTTCGCAACCATGCATAAGACATAAATGATTCCTTTGTTGCTGGCTAGTAGGAACAAAGGATCACCACTCAGCCTTATGAAAAAAAAGTGCACACAAACAACCTGCTTATGAACTACAAACATATAATTCATATTAGCCTTGATCTGTTCCACGACTGCTCCAAGGAAACAGGATCTGACTGTCTAATGCCAAAGATAAATAGTTTGTGGACAGATAGATCAGTTGAAACGCACTGAAAGAGATGAAAGGTAGTTAGATGTGATTAAGCGTTAGACAGTACGTGGGTGGTAAGAGACTCGGTAGAGTAGAGAGGGATAACATTCTTTTTCTTAATAAAAGCATGATAAAGAAATTTGTGACAGAATAATGATAGGACTAAAATGGTAGGAAAAACCGGTCTTATTTGTGATATTTTACACTATCTAATGTGCTTACAGGCCTATAAACATAAGACAGTTATGCATTACAAGGATTGTGCAATGCAAGGGGACATGCAAGATGGAGCTCGACTCCGAACAGCTGTAAAGATAATGCACATTAGGAAAATGCTCATTTCCCAGCAAGTATAAAAGTGATCTCACATTTAGCACTTTGATATGCAAGATTTCAATGAAACTAAATACAACACCTGGAGCCTTGAGCAAGATGCCTTTAACCCTCAACATTTGTCATTAGTATGGTCATAGAAGAGCAACCACGTGGCTTTTACAGATTTAGTTGTGATGTGGTGCGAAGGCAGCTTCCATAGAAGGCTTACACATTCAAAGATGATGCACCCATACAAATGGGATCTGCAACCAGTGAAAATGCGTTTTAAATGTTCGTGAATGTAACGCAACACATTTCATTACAATGCATATAATCAGCATAATAGCCTGGGGCAAAATGTTCAGTTTTTGAAACTAAAAATATTTTATTTATTGTTCGTGATGTTGTCGTGATGATCCATGGTTTTCTCCCTCTTCGAGTGCCCCCAAAAATGCGAAATGGGGAGTAGACTGTGGATAAATGTCCATGACAATCAGCACTACATTTTTGATCGTCTATTAGTTGTTACAAAGCTCTGTGGTGTGTCTAGACAGTGTGTAAACAAAGCTAGTAATGTAGGTATCAATTCAACAGTGTGCCCAATGTTTCCAGTCCTGTACCCAGAATAATCATGACCCTAACCAGGATAAAGTGATTACTGAAGATGAATGAATCAGTGAATAACCATGCATTAATAATTTATTGACAATGTTATTTAACACGTTTGTGTGTGTGTGTGTGTGTGTGTGTGTGTGTGTCTGTCTATCTGTCTATCTAAATAAATAAAGTGAACGTCCCATGGGCAGCTACTGAAGCCCCTTTTCTTACCATAACATGATCCGGCATGCTGTATTTTTACTACCCTACCCTTACATGCAACAGCCTGCCTTGTAAAATCGTCACATGCATAGTTCCAGCGATTACATCCATGATATTCGACACTGAATTACAGTGTGTGCCTTCTGGCTGTTAGCAACATCAGGAAGGGTGTGTCAGGAGTTAAAAAGTCACTGCTCACAGTATTAAGCACATAGCCCAAGGTTATCAATTCCAACCAATATTCTGCTATTAGAAAGCCTAGGAATATTAGAAACTGTTTACTTTTTCTCCATTCTTTTTTTTAAATTTTAAGTACAAGATGTGAAATCATAAGGCTTAGTGGTCACTGCTCTGTGTAGTTACAAATAGAGTGCAGTCCATCGGTTTCTCTACAAAGCAAATAGTGACTGAACAGTGGTTTGAAACGCACTGCAATGAAGTGAGATATTTGAATGCAGTGTCTTATTATTTAACTGCAGACACCACCTGTCACCTTTGCTAAATCATAAAGCACTAAGGCATTGTCTTTATATATTCATCCATTTCTGCGTTTCAGGTTTGCAACACATTCCCCAAAAATCTGGCACGGCAAAACATTTGCCACTTTGTAATGCTGCCATTTCTTCTCACAACACTTTAAAGTAAAGTGTTTCAAGTGTTTCTATCCCTTTCTTACTGAAAACATATCTTCGAGATGGGTGTGTTGCATTTTTCATTTCAAAATCCCATCATTTTCAAAATCTCTACTGGGGACAAGTCAGTACTGCACAATAGTAATCCAGTTCTCATGTAGTAGCCTTCCACAGCCATGCCTTTGTAATGTGTTCAGCATGTGGTTTTGCATTGACTTGTGGAAGAATGCAAAAAAGGCCCTGGAAAAGACATATCAATGTACTTTTCTGCATTAATGCTGCCATCACAGAAGTGTAAATGACATTGTTTAAGGCCACTAATAACCCCAAACCATGACAAAACCTGCCTTTTGAACACCATGTCCATTTCTTCTAAAACAAACAAACAAAAAAAATGTAATACTGAAACATCTGACCACTACATATTTCCACTGTATATTGGAATATCCATCCCGAATCCTGTGAGCCCAGAGAGGTTGGACCACTTTTGGACATGTTAAACCTGTTTTTTTTTCCAGTTTGTTTGTTTTGCATTTTCCATACTGTCCCAACTTTTGATTAAGGATTGTAAATTGGGTAACACCCAGTGCTAAATTATTCTTGAAGAAAGAACATTGCATGTCCAAAAAGATGTACATCACCATATTGTATATAACACTTGAGTTTAACTACAAAACTAACTCCGAGTGCACAGTTCACAATACTGAAAAACAGTCAGAGAGCAAGTAACAGCGTACGGTTCAATGGATAAAAAAGACAATTTAACACAACGAATATTGCTGAGCTGCTCAATTGGATAGCTGATCTAGTATCTTATGCAAAGGATTAGATTCAGTTGTGGAAAAGTTGGTAAGACAGAATGCTGCTTAGGCTCCACACCACCAGATGGCACAGTGGAGGACTGATAAGACCCTAATGACATGACAATCACTTGGCTCTTATACAAGATACACTGCAGGCTGCAATGCGTGAACCTTTAGTGTAATGTTAATGTCTTTGAGGAAAAAAATGGTGTTTATGAGAAGTTCTGCAGGGAGGAGTGAGAAGAACGTAAAGGTTCAGATGAAATTAAATTTAGTGATGGGTGGAATGAAGGAGTTTGACCTCCCGACTGATTTTAGCATCATGTATAAGCATCATAGAAAATGGATTTCCACCATATGGTGACCTGGTCTGATACAGTGGTCTTATATTTGCTGGCTGCCACAAAACTGAAACAGTCAGTGATCAATGAGTTCTAGGATCTGCTCCACCAAACCATCATGGATCCTTCACTGTGCTTGGCACCATATATAGCAAATTGAAGGCGTCCTTTGGCATACATCCAACATAAATTCGTCCAGATGTAGGAAATACAGTGAAAGGCTTGCCAGACCACATTGTAATTGTTATTGTTCAGAGGTCTCAAGATTTTGCACTCCCAAGTTATGCATCTTTACACAAAGGCCTCTTCATACGATGAAGTTCAGATCACACATTTTTTTTTGTTAAGACTGGACTATGGAGGCACTCGTTCAATTCCGTAATTACTTTTGTGGCATTTACCAACCAGACCGTAATCACTGTAACCACAGACTCTCAGTTCTGACCACTGTCCATGCTGACAACGTTTACTAGTTCAAGTCTGACAAAGTGTCATAATTTGTGAGACTTGTGCCTTAGAAATGTTATTTTGTAAATGATTTGTGAATTGTGATTTAAATTACTTCACAGTCAAGCTCCATTTACATGGGGTGTTTGTAATTTAATTAGAAAGCTCTTCAAAATTAAGACGAATCACACGAATAAATGTGTGTTGACATCAGAACACTTAACTGTAATTTGGAATTTATGCTGGAACTCTGGTACATAAAAAACCTCTTTGGTAACCTGCTCCAATGGAAATACTCCACCTGAAGTTTTTGGTCAGCCAAGATGTGAAATCATTTCCAAATACCAAGGCTGTCACAGGTGTGGTCTGTTCCTCAGTAGTAAACTGAAATTACTATAAACACAAAGTCAGTAGAGAACGGCAGGTGTTAGCAATACTGGGATTCCAACATAAAAGCATTACATTAAATGAAGCCATGGGCACAAATTCCCAGATTTTTTTTTTTACCCTGAATGGTTCCTTGAACTTAAACATGATGTGCAAATGACTATATGCTATATAAAGGCAAAATTAGATACATTTTTTGAGTACTACAATATTCAGATCACAGATTTTCCCATTCAAAACAGACTACCCAACTACGTATGACGTTATTTGCTGGATACAAGGACTCATCATTGTGGTCACATTATCTAAGCTCCACGATCATGTTTATTCTGAACGTTACATTAATAACAATGATTATTTATGACAGAAGTAAGGTCACATTCAGGCTAGTCAGACGCAGTCCCACTGGGGCAATTTTAGAGCGACCAATTAACCCAGGTCTCGCTTACATTTGGAAGGAAGCCAGAGGGCCTGGGAAAACACCCACGCAGACACAGGGAGGAAATGCAAACACCACACAAATGGAATCCGAGTGGGTATCCAATCAGATATTTGTTGTGGAGAGGAAAGGCAAGAGCATAAACCTCTTGCATTCTACCAATAAGTTGGCATAATGGCACTTCCATGAATCCCTGGCTAAGAAGTCACTGGTATGGAGTTAGATTATCGGGAGATAAACTAATTCAGCTGTTATTCTTGTCTTTACACTTTTCACAAGAGTTTCTAATGTGTTACATTGTCTATGAATTTGAATGTTCGAGTCACATGACATTAAAAATGGACATTAATTCTATTTTTAAAAATGTATTTAAAAATATATTTAATTGTAATTTAATTGTAGTCTTTATACATATAAATAAAACAACATTTAACATTTAACATTTAACAAATAACATTTCAAAAAATGTCAGATCATCACTACAAACACAAGCTTTTCTCTACAAATGCATGTAAACAAAAAGTTAAATCAAGGATGAAAAAGGTAATGCACTCAACTCTTCTAAGTTGCCTCTTATGTGTCTTTTCTGTCAAAGAAAAAACAACTGACACTTGGACAGTGACAGTATTGGCATGGAAATACAGCATTTATTAACTGCAATGATCTACTACTAAATTTCATATAGAATATGGGAAAAAGCACGGTCACAGAAATGTAGTTAAAATAAAAAAAAGAAATACTAAAATAAAGGTAAATGAAACGTGGCATAAACATGGCAGTAACCAAAAGAGAATCGAAACCAGTTTGAGAGCTTTTGTGAACTGGTGCATGCTGAAAGCAGCCATTAGTAAATGGCCAGGTTGTGGCCATGAAGGGATGCACATGGTCAGCAACATCAGGCTGGCCATAGGCAATCAAGCTTTATCATTTAACATATGATTTATTAACACTAACAGGGCAAAATTAATACACCAAACAAAATATTCCCACCGCAACAACTACACAACTTCCACCAGTTGGGCAGAAGGCAGATTAGATAGATGAATGATAAATTAATGTTACTGTCCAAGTTCGGCAAACTTGTAACCACTGTGGCCTCAGCTCTTCTGTTGCTGTAGCATCTGCGTTCTGAGATGTTTTTTCTGCTCATCACAGTTGTACAGGTCGGTTATAGAATTATTGTAGACTTTGTCTTCTCAAAACAGTATCTGTATTGATCAATCTCAGCATTGCATTTTGGCAGGAAGAAATGGCACCATTTCATTTCGACCACTGGAACCCAAACCAAAATGTACTTCCATGCGAATTTAATGAAGAATTTTATAGAGATTTAAAACGTTTAAATATGTAACTACGAAATAGAATTTTCCTAGGCTGAACATATTTTGGTTATTATGAAAGCAAGATAACATGAAATAACTTTGTCCGGAGGAACTTAAATAACCAGAGATCTATGGAACATCATATGCGAAACATTAACAAGCCATCCAGTAACCATGGAAGTGGGAGCAGCTTGAAGATTTACAGAGGGGAAGCATTCTTTGTTTGACAAGAGAGCACATATGCTTCCCAAGACATGTGGGAACAGGATCTTTCTGGTGGCACAGCGCCCTCATTTATTCTAATCTCTACAATGTCTAGGGTTATTGTCAAGGCACTTTAAGAGTTGGGATATTTTATCTTTTTTTTTATTAAGTTTGTGAGCCTTTTGGAATAAAATGTGACCGAAGCTTCATCCAAGCCATAATATCAAATCACTTTAAACTTAAAACAATAACTAGAGTATTAAATGTCCTTATTCAAACAATAAGAAAAAAAACACTTTGCAGAATGGGTCAATGGTTGAGTGAAATTGTGATAAGAGGTGTGGGCTGTAGAGGAGCCATGCCCGGCAAAAAGACCACCTGGAAGTTCCATAACATTGCTGCGACAATCCGCTGTGAAAAGATGACGGAAAGACTCGAGGATATATGATATGATATGATAACAGAACTGCACGATTCTGTGTTTGGTGTAAAAAATAAATAAATAAATAAAAGCACTGCACACATGAACGTTTCATTTTGTTTTTCTTCAGCTGTATGAAAATGAGAAGGAGCAACAGGTTTTGGCAGATTTGCTGCCTTTGGATCTGAACACCCTGCAAAAACTGAAAAAAGGATTTTTGACTTTGTATCAAGTAATGTCATTAGAAGTTAATTATTATTTGAAAAGTAAAAAAATATCTACAAGTGGGTCAGACATGACCTTCTGAAGGCTGTCCATCAGAGTTGAATCTCAATATGATCTACCTTTTTACTCCTAACTGTGGTACTCACATCTGCTCAGCAGCTACAGAAAACATTATTGCTACTAAATGCTAATTACCAGTTATCAATTTCAAGGGTTTACACTCATTTCCAGCCTTGCTTAAACATTACTAATCAATGTGTTCAGTCTGTGTTTATAAAAAAAAGGATTTGTCGGTCTTGGATGGAGTTTCAGTCCACAATTAATAAAAACCTGATGCAGTCTGTTAACCAAAAGGTTCACAAAGTTTTCTTGAGTCGAGATTCCAACACGCTGCCTTTGCATGCAGCAGTTCACAGTGGCAACTTCAAGAGTTTGGCATAAATTTTGGTTTGTATCTTCGAGACATAAATGATATTCCATAAGCTCATAAACGGTTTCCGTTTCTGAAATCTAATAAACAATGAGACCTTGAAAGCTTTCAAATGAAATGTAAGCAAAATATTGTATTTAAATGCATATTAATAAAAGCCATGGTGCAGTTGAAGCTGAAATCAAGGTACATCTGTGCATTCGTTCAGCAGTTCAATATAACTTGTTTTCATGGCTGAATAAAACTCATGCTCTGTGAAGCAAACCACGCAGCAAGTGCCAAGTTAAATAATGTCTGGTGTATCAAAACTCATGTAACATTTCTCAACAGTGCATCTGTATGACACAAATCACAAGGTATAGTTAAAAAAAACCCATGTGACAAGTATAAGGTGTAGAATATTTAGTTTTCATTCATCTTCAGTAACAGCATTAGTTGGGTCAGGGATTTCAGTGGCTCTGGAGTCTAGCTATGGACAACTGGGTGGAGGGAGATCTGGCAAAAAAAATATTTTTTAGGCTAAATCAAAAACCAAGATACGGTTTTTCACGATGGTTTAGAAGACCAACTGGCACACAACAAACTAATACAAAACCTTACACACTTAGAAGAGACCACTCAGAATATTAACCCTTTGGGGTCTAAAGCGCCTTCACATTTTCCGAGGTAATCTGGCATGCCTCTACATTTTAAAACCTTCCACCTACCTAAAACATTGATCCCAGAGAACTACGTATTCTTGTATTCAGCAAAGCACAGCAGCAGTGTGAAAGCTGTAACAATGACACTAATCTGTTCTTGTTTAAATCAACTCTAAAGATATAATTGCCAAAATAATATTTTAAAGAACATTTTGAAGAACATAAGAAGATCAAACACTGACATTTTTGCTTTGGTTCACTTCAGCTTGTATATACAAAAAACTCAATTCAATGTTATTTACATAGCGCTTTTTACAATGTAGCATTGTCTCAAAGCAGCTTTACAATATTACATTATCTTAAAAGGCCAATCCCATGTTGAGCAAGCCTAGGGCGACAGTGGCAAGGAAAAATTCCTTGGGAGGAACCAAGACTCAACAGGGGACCCGACCTCCATGGGTGACCTAGATCTTAATTAAATAAATACTACATGTATATTAAATCATAGCAAAATTAGTTTTAAATAAATAGCAAATTATAAATAAAATTTTAATTAGTAATAGAAAAATTATAAAATAATCTAAGTTATAAAACAAAATTGATTATATAATGAGTCCTTGGAGGTCCTTGGAGGCACATCGTCTCCTCCTGTCCAACTGATGGAGGGAAAAAATCTCAAGGAGGAATTGTACAAATAGGTGGAATCGAATAAATTGTTTGTGTGTGTGTCAATGCAATGATGAAACATAGCGGCTATTACAATCCCTGAGTGAAAGGGTACGTTTGTTAGAGAAAACTGTTTTTCAGGCTGCCTCGAGCATGGATACAAGAGGAGATATGATTGGGCATTGAAGACACTAATTCAACACTGCCTGGGTAAGACCAAGAGATAATGAACTGATAAAACTTTATAATGAACAAAAATGATAGAAAGAAAGGAGGTGGGATTGACTATTGTGAAGTTTAAGCCAGGATATAAAAATGGGACCGAGAACAAAAAACAAAAGTCATAACTACAGAGATAGGGCCAGGTGAAAAAACCTCAAACAACACTGGAGTGGCAATAGAAATTAAAACTAGGGTGAAGGGTGCAAGGGGACTACTGAGTGGAAATTATTTACTTTTAGGCTCATTCGACACACACAGACACACACAGACACACACAGACACACACAGACACACACAGACACACACAGACACACACAGACACACACAGACACAGACCTACAGAAAAAAGAAAAACTTCAAAGGAAATAGCAGCTAAACCGGTGTGTTCACCGTTCATCTTAATGAGCAAAGAAAACAGCAGAAGTACTTTGGCTTTAAAGCATATAAAAGTGGAAAGCAAAAGAACATGATCCAGTTGGTTTGCAAGAGCCACACAGAAACGGGAAGAACATGTGAAAACTAGAACCGAGTCTCTGGAGCTCCAAGAGGGCAGCACTAACCACTGCCTCATCATGCTGCTTGTGACTGGTTAAATTTTAAGAAGCCATGCTTGATTGTTATTGGTTGCAACGAAGGGTGCGAACACAACAACTCTGACCAAAGACCTGAAGGACTGACATGTAGGACTTGTCCAAAGAATTCCAAGAGGTTGGTGATTATTCCCATTTTCAGCATTACTGAAACATGTATGAAATCAGAAATGATCTATCCTAATTAATGTTTAGCATAGCCTTGGTTTAAAAGCCATAAATTCAAGAAGATGAACTAAAGCATTTAATAATTGTGTCAGAAGTTACGACAACAGTTAAATGCTCACAGTGTTCATTAAATAAAGAACATTTTTGCATAAATTTGCTATCTGCGCAACTATATTATATATTTTCATGGAATAACACTGAAGATATGACACTTTTATACAATGTAAAGTAGTCGGTCTACAGCTTGTATAACAGTGTACATTTTCTGTGCCCTCAAAATAACTCAAACAGCAATCAATGTCAAAACCGCTGGCAAAAAAAGGAAGTACACCCCTAAATTGTGTCCAAAATATCAATATTTTGTGTGACCACCATTATTTTTTTCAGCACTGCCTTAAACTCTTGGGCATGGAGTGAACTAGAGCATCACAGGCTGCCACTGGAATCCTCTTCCACGCCTCAATGATGACATCACGAAGGTGGTGGATCTTGGAGACTGAAACATGACATTCGCACCACCATGCCTTACTGTAAAGACCCGCTTGTCTTTGTACTCCTTATCTGGTTGTCGCCACACGCGCTTGACACCATTTAAACCAAATAAGTTTATTTTGGTCTCATCAAACCACAGAACATGGTTCCTGTAATCCATGTCCCTCAGTCTGCTTGCCTTTAACAAATAGTCTGCAATCTTTCTTGTACATCATCTTTAAAAGAGGTTTCCTTTTGGGATGACAGCCATGCAGACCAATTTGATACAGTGTGCGGCGTATGTTCTGAGCACTGACAAACTGCCCCCCTCTCCCCTTAACCTCTGCAGGAATGTTGAATACTCCACATGTACACAAAATGCAGATAGATGGCATCAGTTTGTAATCACCGCTATGTTCTAAATTTCGAAACTATTTGCTTAACCGCCTATTAGGCTTGGGTCGATAAACAATATTGTTGTTTAGATTACTACGAAACCAGAATTTAGATATTAAAGGAAAAAGCATTAAAGTATGAAAGGCAAACTCCACGAATCCTGAATAAGAAAAACTTTTATAAGCTCGAATTTAGACAGAGACAGACACACAAAATAACTTAAAGCCGCCGAAACACCACACTTGAGATTATCTGATATCCAACACGCACAGTAACACACAACTGAAAAACACCAGTACATTAAATAAAACCCCTAAAAGAGGAGGGTGTCGAAATGTGCGAGGCACGCTTGGACCGGGACGCTTGGAGGAAATAACACCATGACAATATCACAAACAAATCATCTAAAACAACTACATTTATAAAAAGTCTCAGTCATATTACAATGTAGAATTTTAGTCTGGTAAAGAATGCTTGGGTAGATGCAAATAAAACTAATTTCCAGTGCATGTGACCAGCACTACAGAGCTTAATAGGTAAAGAGGAAGAGCATCGGCGCCTCGTTTAGATTTCCGATCTGACGAACAAGAGGAACCATTAGAACCATATGTAAAGTGCTAAACATCACCTGTGAACAAAGTAGACTGTAAACATGCAAGTCCTCATAATCAAGGGAGCAGACATCACAACGTGTCAGAGTTTCACTCATTAACAACTGATGACGTCATTAAAATGTCACCTAAATGTTTTTTTCCACATTGCAACAAAATGTTACTGAATCTCTTCTGCACATTGTATTCTGTATTAATCCATGAATACTTTTTCTAAATATTTTAGCAAAACTACGCAGAAGTGAGTTGTGGCAAGGGATGGTCCAGCAAATCGGGATGTTTTCTGAAGTTACCTTTAAAGAAACGCCGACATACGAGAGGAATACAATGAACGAGTTCAAAGAAGAATGATTACCACAATGCCATGGTAAACAACAAAGAAGTACATACACTCTCACAGACCCAATCCAATCCAACCCAACCCAACCCAAAACAGTACTTATTAGCAATTCGCAACAAAAGGTGCGACAATTTAAGCAAAGGCATGACCTTTTTAGCCACTATTGGTATACCCCAGTCTGAAAGAAAATCACTACCCACATCAGCAGTAAAATCTCTTAACAAGTTACTGGGACAGCTGAATGTATACCAGCAGACAAACAAGCAAAATGCATGCGCAGAGAGAGATCTAAAGAAAGTCAACTGTCCCCACCTACCAACATCAACCAAATGTTTTTAGCTGTGATCTTGTATTCAGACCTTGGACTCACCATGTTCTCTTACAGAAATTAGCATGGCATTCAAGGAGCTCACAAACTGTATCGCATCACATGTTTGGAAGCAAAGATCTTCCAGTTTTTACTTTGCACCCTGTGTTGCCGGTTAGGCTGTGGCTTCCTGGCACTCTGGATTGGTTTAAGCATGTATGAATGGAATCAGTGACTGAACATGCATGGTTAAACCAGAATTGGTAGTGAAGCACTTTGGTAAGTTGCTTTAAGGGTGTCTGTTAAATACTGTAAATGTAGCTGTAGACGTACTGGGCATAAATCATAGGTCACCATTAGATATAGCATCGTTTTAGCAGTGGTATGACGACCACAACTGTTAGTCTATTCATTAGAACACAACCAGAAAATGCAGGAAATTTATTTGGCGCATAAAGGAAAACTGAAAAAAAGAACAACTTTGATAGGCTATAGTGGCAAACATTTAGTGCGACACTTGAGCAACAGAAACAGAGATTGACCCTTCTACAGACCCTAGTTTCCAGTTGATGAGGAAAGGTCTTTTTGGAATGGTAGCATCCAGGAAACAACTTTTTTGGAAGGGGAACAAAGTGAAAGGGGTAGGAAATGCCAAAGGAATGGAATGAAGATCAGTGAAATAGAGTATTATGATGTTATATGTCTTTATGGGCCTTTGCGTGGCTGTTTCTACTCAAATTTAGGGACTGTGGTAGCCTAGCGGTTAACGTACTGGACTCTGGACCAGAAGGTCCAGGGTTCAAATCCCACCTCTGCCACAGTTGGGTCCATGAGCAAGAACCTTAACCCACAATTGCTTAAAAAATGTAAGACTGTATTAATTATAAGTCGCTCTGGATAAGGGCGTCTGCTAAATGCTGGGGAAAAAAAAAAATTTTGACCAATCAAAAAAGTCATCATTATGTTGGCTTTTATTACTTTAGTCAAGCGTAAAGCCCATTTACCACCAGACAAAAAACGTGTCCGTAGTGTCCACTAACTGTTTACCTTGCATTCACGTGTACAGACGTATACTTCCCATGTGTTGAATTCATTTGTGGACCTATAAATTCAGAGAAAAATCCTGGAATACAGTTATGCAAGTTGGGAGGATCGCAGCAAAAAAAGTTATACTGCCGGTCATGAACAGTCTCTTTTTCGTCATCTGGAAACCTTTTAACTAGACCATCATTCGGTGAGTCACAGTATCAGAACTGGAAGTAGATCTCCTCTGCACTTCTCCTGGTAAACAGACACAAGTTTCTCGACATGGAGTCATATTGTATATCTTTTTTCCATCTGCTTTCTGTTTTGTGGTGAGGCAAGCCTTAATTCTTATGCTGCGATGAACGTCCATTTGTGTCTTTTCTTTTTAACAAAACTGTCCATAAATTAAAGGCTATTAAGCCAGTCTAGAGTTGAAAGACGAAAAGTCTGCACAACATCTGTACAGGCCAGGCTTTGGTTCATTTACAAAAAACATGAACGATGGACAAATGGACAGTTTGAAACATTTAATTAGAACTTTGAATCAATAATTCTGCAAACCACATTTATAACAAATCAAGCATGGCTAATATCTAGCATAGCTTCTTAAAATGTAAACAGTCACAAGCAGCATGATGGGGCAGTGGTTAGTGCTGCCATCTTGGAGCTCCACTGACTCGGTTCTAATTTTTACATGTTCTTCCCATTTCTGTGTGGCTCTCCTCCAGGTACTCCATCCACATTCCAAAAACATGCATAGGTCAATCGGCATCATTAAACTCCCAAAACAAGGGAGTTTTTAGAATGTTGTGAAGGACCAAAGTTACCTCTTAAATTGTTTGAAAAAGCATGTGACAAGTAGCCAAAAAAAAAAAAAAATGGGCAGGGTAAAACTTTAGGCCATTCTGAGATTTATTCTATAAAATGTGCCACAGCATCTCAACTGGGATAAAGTCTTAACTCTGAGGGGGGTGGGCACAAGTACATCAGACTTTGTTGCAGTGCAGATGGTTAATTCCTTGATTGGACAGTCCTGCCTCAGTCACACTATATCTGACTAGAAGGCACTGCTGTGATTCTAATTCAAGTGGTTGGCAAAAGAATTGCCACAGTAACTCACCAAAGTTGTATGAATAATTTTCATACTGGAAAAATGACTATAGCAACTATGATTTTTCCAGATGAATTTCACTTGATGATTTTTTACTGTGTTTTTGATGGATTACCATCCACCTGACATTACACCCAGGGAGGAACTAAGCATTTAAAATAGTCCCGACTTTTTTTTTTACCAGTCTAATAAAATCATTACCTGTGATCAGGTAATGCTTTCATGCAGAGTTCAACAACAACCTGACTTTTTGGGGAAGAGTTAAAGAGAGTTGGTGAGGGAAATTATACAATCAACTGTGCAGCCAGTCATACCAGAAGTATTACAACAGGGATTCTTGACTAAACGTTACAGCACGCAGCGTGTAAAGCCATGACTAAAGACAATGGATTAAAGAATAACATTATTAGATTATAGAACATGTGTTTCATAGCCCAATACCCAAATAACAGTATATAAAAACCATACAGCTGGAACTCTGGCATGTCCGATTTCAAAGCATTGTGAGCCTATTAACAGAGTTTCAAATACTGGCGGACGCTTATTTCAGATTTCAAGGCAACCACTTCAAAGGTTATGGCAGCTGTTGTCAACCAAGTACTAACAACAAAAACAAAGAAGAAGCAGTGACTACAAATGGGAGCTTCAATGATCGTTGCTTAACGATCACAAAATAATAATAACAGCATTCGGTGAGAATCTCTGTGATGCAGCCACAGCAAAAAACTTAATGTAAGTAGAATAAAAATAGGAATCAACGCAAGGGCTGAGTAACTCTTAATAAAGCTCTAGCATTGTTGCAGGAGAATAAAAAAATTAATATGGTATGCTAGGGAAAGGTGAATACGGAGAGCACATTAACCCACAGTCTGCACACAAATAATGAATGAACCCAACCCCTTCGACTTACATTACAGATTTATATGCACAGCAAAGTCTGCAATCAAAACCAACACCTGCCTTCGTCGCTGGTCAGATGAAGCATCTCAGTGTGTGTGCGCAAGTGTCTATGAATTCCAGCAGGAGTGGGAAAAGATGATCATGAGCGAGTACCAGAACAACTTACATATGGACACATGACTCAATAAATAGGCATGTCCATTTCCTCTTCAATAGCTCATCTTAAATTAAGAAAGCTGCTCATTTACCAAAGTCTGGATTGCCCGCTACAGACTGACCAAATAATAAGTCAATGTTTCACAGCCATGGCAATGGCAGTAGAAGGTTCAGTGGTAATGTAAAAGCAGCCTTGTCACATTTGGTATAGTAATTCCTTTTTTTTTTTTACACAATGTGTAATCTGCACACAAGAAGCAATGAGATTGTTCACCCACTTCCTTTAAATTCATTTCTTGCATGTTCTCACACAGTAGGGTATTGTTGCTTTCACAAATAGCAAATCAGACACGTCACAACTCAATAGGAGTGCACGAAAAACACAAACCTTAACTTGGCAGGCTGACAAAGTTTATTTGGTGACTTAGCAGCCAAGTAGTGGACGATCCCTCTATTTATACCTCCCATACATGTTCCTACAAAAATCATGAAAAGGGTCTTCTGGCAATCAGAAATTCTTTGCAGAATAACACAGATGGGCGTGGTGGGCATTTTATAAGCACATGGTGGATACTGTATGAGCACAGACCAGGTAAAGTAAACATTGCTCCTTATTCCTTATGTGTGGCAACTGTGCTATGGTAACAAACTTAATGGTGTGTCCAGCGCATATTTTTCTTCAACCATGAGCAGCCCTAATTTTAGTGAGCAGTGTATATTTAACATTGATCAGTTTTCGAGCTTGGTCATCCGCAGAGCTTGTGCAGGCTGAGAAACACCCGAGGGAGAGCTGTTCCTTCTAGGAAGAATTTTTTTGGGGTAGTGTGTGAGAATGAATACATCTGTGATCAGTAAAAGGTCATCCTCGTAACAAACAAATCAAACTGCTCTAAAAAAAAAAAAAAAACAGTGTAAACGTCCTTAGATCAAACATGGCCATATATACCACCCCAGCACAACAAAAAAGTAGGGTTGCAACTAACGATTATTTTAATAAACAATTAATCGGTCGATTATATATATATATATTTTTTTTTTTTTTTTTTTTTTTTTTTTTATTAA
>JAUZST010040668.1:0-26846 GCA_034779995.1 Parotocinclus haroldoi
ACACACACACACACACACACACACACACACACACACACACACACACACACACACACACACACACACATATACACACAAAAACAGATATACAAACATTTTCCTCCATCTATTTGATTCTGTCAGTATGCCTGAAGAGTGTTCTGTAAGTGCATAAAGTCCAACTATCGCTTTATCACTTTTACTAACATTTTATTTGTGCTTTTCCTCTAATATCCTCATAATATCCGCAAAGCTATGTAGCTACTATTTTAGCGTTTAACATTATCTTATGTTACATATTTACCCAGTCAATGTGTAATTTTTCATATTGGCTATTAATAACCATTCATAAGAACACAATGGTTATGGCAGGTTTGTGACTTGTTTTGGTGCGAGTCTGTCCAGCATGATAGAACCTCTGAATCACACACACTGCATTGCCCTGCTATAAATAGGGAACACAGAAGGCCCTCCTGTCGCGCATGTTCTGCAATGCAGAGAAGCACAGTGGGAATTCTGGGAGAATAACTCGAAAGCTGCTGGCATGTGGTCACAGGGCATGACTGTGCCATTCAGAAATAGAGTGGCATCATCAAGGTGTGGCAGAGGCATTATAAATATTAAGCAGTAACAGTCATTACAGAGATTACCCATGGCGCTATATAATAAACTGATAATTTATCATTAGAATAAAAGTGACATAAAAATAGTTGCTCAACAATGAATAACTAATATGAAATATGTAGTGTTACTGTAATAAAAAAACCCAATTTTTTGTATATTACTTTTGCATATGTATTTATTTGAACAGAGAAAATTCAACAAATCTCCCAAACTCCATATTTTGTTTATTATTACAGATTCGCAAACATTTCATTATTTGAATGTGACTTTGAATGTTGATGGAAAGTATCCATGCCATTTTTGTGCTTAGTACAGTGCATCACAGTGCTGATGTCCTTCTTTCACCCTCTTCAAGTGTCTCTCTCTCTCTCTCTCTCTCTCTCTCTCTCTTTCTCCCTCATTCTCTCTTTGTCTTGCTTTAGCTTTCTGGGTTACGTCCTCTCTGGTCCTTGGTCTCAGGTGGGTTGTCTTCTTCAGCAGATGATGTGATTAGGGTCGCAGTGGCCTGGGAACCTTTTCACCCACATATACATTTGTGTCACTCTCTCCTTGTCCCAGTCTTTATTTCATTATGATCGGGCATCCAGCCACACGGGGACTCCATGAGAAGCCCATACATCTCTTTCAGCAGATGCCCTAACAGCTCTGTGATGTTACAGAAATCAACTCCATTATCTTCTCATCTCTGTCATGCCTTGTTTTAGCTGTCAGCATGAAATGGTTTAACAGAATCATAATAAATTCTTATAAATTTCTGTAACACAAGCATCTTGTCAAACAAATGCAAAACTAACTTCATCTATAAAATATTTAAGTAAGGTCTCTCGAGTGGCTCAGCATCCTAATAGGTTGGCCATTCCACACAGGGACTTTAATTTGAGATATATTGGCCTTTTGGCCAGGTTGTGATAGCTTGTTATCTCACCCTGTTGGTGTGGCACTTTTAATAAGCCAAAATGGTTATGGTTAAAACTCACAGATGTGTTTTCAGTGCAATATCTCTTGTGGTTCAAAAGTTATCAACACAAAAAGGTTGAAGCTTTTGTCGTTCATCACAGGTAACTGAGGATGGAATTGACAATTCTGATGTGCTGAGAATGCAGCTACCGTTTTATAACTGCAGACTTCAACAACCGCCAAATGACCACCAGTTTCACACAGCACTGTTTCCAAAATGTCCACGATGCAGCACACAACATGTCCTGTGTCTTTTGACTCACCCTTTTGATATGTTGAAATAGAAAATATATGTATATATATATATCTAGATATGTACATATGAAAAAAGTGCATGCTTATTAGGTTGTCTGTTTACATTTTCACCCACATTAGCTTTGATAAGCTTCCGGCTTATTCTTCATCTTCAGATGTTTTTGCATTTTGTCATCTGTCTTTTAGCTATCCATCGTAATTAAACACAAAGCAATTGGTGTTTTAACCAATTAAAGAAGTAATAGACTATTTAGTGCAAAATTAGCTGTAGAATCTTCTCCTCTCTCCCTTACATGGGTGAGAAACATGAGTAGTGAAAGAAAGGACCATCCTGAGAATCAATATGCATGACTAGCCTGCATGGGCTGGTTATTTGTATTCTACATGTCCTCCTGGGAATGGGGAGGAGGGATTTGATTTGAGATAGGAGTTAGAAAAGTAAAGGTTAATTTCATACATCGACTTCTGCATTTTTTTCTGCTGGAGATGTGTATAATTCTGCACTGTTGTTTACAATTTATGTCCGTGACTGATGTCGGACTACTGCAGAGGCAGAAGACTTTTGGCTTATTCTAAATTTTGTTTAGCATGTTTAAACTTCAGATAGAGGAATAATGTCTTTAAAAAACATTGGATCATTTAGTATTCGTGTATCATCGTTAAACAAAGGTGAAAAAATAATTGTGTACAAAGATCAGTGGTTAGTAAAAGTCTAAAAAGTTATCTGAGACTGATCTAAAAACATGCACATTTGCACAGTACAGTGCACAGTACAGGTAAGATGAGTATTTTATAGTTACAGATAATTATACACTATAAATCATAGCACTGGCAGATCTGAGCACAACGTATGGCTTGTATGACTAAAACTCAAATGTAGGTACATAAAATAACTTGGCATTTTCCACTTAGGAGACAAACCTAAGAAAAAGGAAACTTAAGAACATTTTTTCCATTAGATATATTTGCTGATTTCCATGTGGGCTGTTTCCAGTGACATAACTTACCCTTTAGTGAAACTGCTAACGTGTGGTTCTAGGTTTAAAATGTTTCAGGCTACTTAATAACAGCTCATTAACAGCTTTAATATGTTATCAGTGAATGCTAGCACAGCGCAAAGTGATAAAAATAAGTAACTGAATCCCCACTGGCACAAAAAGGCTCCAGCCCGAGTCACCATTGTTCCGCAACCTTATCAAACTTGTGTAAGACAAAGTACAAAATCACACATTCTAATATTTACTAACTACCTAATGAATTAAACTGTCTAGATTTTAAAATCGTTTAGCTGATTGTGTGAGATGTTTCAGTGGACAGTACAGGTTATGCTATGCAATCATCTATTTTATATCTGTGTATATGTACGAGCAGTGTGTCTGATCAGAAATAATGCACAGGAAGGACATAAATCTGCTATAGCTTATTTCAACAGTCTATTTTTATTTCTGTTATAGACTCACTGTCCCTCGTCTCCTCTAAGTTTATGGAAAATTCATTTTTCACAAGCTTCACATCTCGTTTTTTTTAATTGGTCATGCTCATATAGAGTGTGTTTTATTAAATTGTTTGCTTTTCATTTGATTGATCTTAATAGATTTTAATCCCCTTGTCTGGAACATGTCCTTCTTTTTCCTGTAGTTGAAAAATGATTGCTTGTTTTCTCCCCTCAGTTCTTTACGAACACATTTCATAAACCAGTGGGCTGCAGTACATTTATCATATTTATCTTCTCAAAGAAAGAGTGCTGATGTGATTCCAGATCCCTTTCTGTCTTTAGGGATTTAGGGATGTGATGTTGTAACAACCTATTGGAATTCTAGTTTTTAATCATGCAAAATGGGTGTGTATGGCTTTCACATGGATTCTGACACGGACAATAAAAATTAGCCACAGTGGTAGACAAGTGCCCGTAACATTCATTGATGTTTGTTTGCTCCACTTTAACTCACTACTATTACTGTTACTACTACTATCACTAACGATAACCTGAAAGGTACCAAACATCTTATGTTACATTTAAATGTCACAGTCATCTGGCTTGAATGTCTTGAATTAGTACATGTTTTTATTGTTTTATATTGCAACTCGTCTGCTGTGCTTGATCAGTTCTGCTGAATAGTGGAAAAGTCTGTTTTTAAACTCTGTATATAATTTACACCTGTGAAATCATGTGGAGAACATGACAGCTCTGTAGGTATGAATTACTGTGAAACCTCGAGGGTCTACATGTCATCATAAGTATTGGCGTTGTAGATCTACCCCACTGTTTTTGTGTTTTTTTCTTCTGCAGCTTGAAATAGATTGCATGTTTGCATGCACGTTTTTAACCAATTACTTTCTCTTTCATGAATGTGTACAGTGCTGTCCTCAGAATGGAACTTATCCTTTAGGTGTTAGTAGACAACAGTGATGGGATTTAAAATTTCAGCGTTTGAACATGCACTTAAAGTGAAAATCATCAGAAATCATTGAAATAGGCAACTTTAGATTTTGCAGCCTGAAAACAAAACTACTAAAATATATTTTACAGCTTTATTTGATAATTTTGCAATACAGCATTCAAGTAACAAGAAGAAATGCAATAGTTCTGAAAATTAATTTTAAAAAATGAAAATGTCTATAATAACAGAATTAGGAAAGTTATTAACCCCTGATGTAGTAATTCCTATAGTTACCTTTTGCTTTAATTATGGCCATTAGTCTGTCTGTGTATGCTTCTACCAACTTTTCACATGTATACTGGGGAGTATTTGCCCATTATTCCATGCAGTGTTGTTCAAGTTCATTCACATTTTGTGGTAAATGGCTATGAATTGATGTAATTTTGTTGGAAATGTTGAAGGATTTTTGTCATATTGAAAAGTGCCCAGCCTGCCACCTACCCAGCTATAACCATCTAGCAGAGAGCCACAGGTTTACCCTAAACCCTGCACTGTTCTTGGCATCATGCATTTCATGCTTGGGAGATTGTTGTCATATGCAATCTTAGCCATAAAGATATGCCTTCAGCACTTTTACTGTGTTATTAGAAGCTTTCCTGAGCAATATTCTCTAAGTTTGGGCATCAAGATTGGAAGGGTAACTCAGTTTATTGAAGGTGTTGGTGCCATACACAATTTTGTTGTATCTCCTAATTTGTGACTTTCCACAACTTTATCCATGTGCCCTTTTATAATCTCTGAATAATCTCTGCCCATAATCATTTTATAATTTCCAATCACACAGAATTCTTTGGGTTACCATGCATTACTAGTTTACTACTACTACTAGCAAGTTTAATTTAAAAATAATCAAATCTGCTACTGTTCATCTCAGATAGGGGTCAATTAGTTATATCTGAGAAAGATGATACATTTACTTAAACCAGTTGAATATGTTATTTTCAATATGATACTAATGGTTGCATTTGTAAATACAACTTGACTTTTTAAATTAAGATTTAATTTACTGTAATTTCCAGGGTGTAATGCAACAAAACATGTTTGACAGGATATGATGATTTTCTATAGGCATTGCATGTTCTGCTTTTTGGTATACACACATCTCCCTGCTTTTATTGTGTTGGCTCCTGTCTGATGTAGAAGTTCCTGACTTATATTGTAATATGTAGTATTTCTTGAAAAGTTTTTCTACCACCGCTGCCAGATAGTGGATAACAATGTAGTTTGTTTTGCTTTGTTTTTCCCTTGGTCGTCTTGTTGACAAAGCTCAGCTTGGGGAATTACAAGACTTTAAGAAAATCCTTATATGTTTGTTCTCCTTGGTTTCAAAGCTGGTAAGCACCTGGTGTTCTGATCATTACAAGATTGTGGTCCAGTGGATAATGTGTGTCAAATAGCAAATACTGATCAATCAGTCATTCTGCTTTCTTCTCCTCCACATCATGGACTTTGTTTTTGTTGCACTTATTTTTACATTCAAACCTACGTATTTGAAAATTATTGATTTTTATTGATCAGATAAGTGAAAAGCTTTTGCCACGTCACACGTGAAATGTGAAAGTCATGTTCAATTGCAATGATTTAAATGTAAACAATTCACATAAAGATATAATTTTGTATTTAGTATTTTTATGTTGTTATAGCAATTTGTTTTTCAGTGTTTGTTGTTCAATATAATTATAACTATACTTTTTAAAATATTATTTGCAGATAGTTTCCTATAGTTAATTACTTATCCAAATTTCACTGAATAACTGGTAATCAAGCAATGCTTTCCCTATTAATGCTTTGCGTTGCAAGCAGTACATAAAAGACAATATTTCATGGCTAGTCATCTGCACACGGCTTAATTTTATATAGACTTGCTTTGGTTCCACTGAAGTGAGAGGCACAGTAACTCCGCATTATCTCCAGCCGCCTATTGCTATTTGTACTGAAGAACAGACAGTGTCTGAACTCTGAAGGACAGTAAACATCACCAAAGTTCAGTATAACCAAACCAGAGCCATAGCACGTCAATTTCACAATAATCTTAAATAAGTATAGTTTGTGGCTTTATCAAGTTAAGTCCATCTCTTTTTTATTCCAAACAATGAGATATGGTGCAAGAGATTAGTTGTGCAGATGTGGCATGATGGTATAACTTGGCAAGCTAGCATAACTTGGGATTGTGGTTGAGGAAGACTGTCCTTCCAGGGGACTTTATTGTGGAACAGTAAACAGTGTCATTTCCATTTCATTTTTTTGCTTGTTCTCACAAGACATAGTACAACCTATTGTAGAAACATTAAGCTAATTTAAGTTTGTACACACATTTAAACTTTCATCTAAATGTGTACTACAGACTAGAATATTGTTAGAATATTGAATAAAATGGAATAAATAAGAATATTGTTTTTCCCTTCAATTTCATTAAAATATGATACTTTTTTTAAATCAAAATGTCTATGTTACTAATTAATCTTGGTGGAATTCAATATTTTAGCAAATCAAATAATCAGATATCTCATTGTAGTATCGTGCTGTTTGTTCATAAATTTCATATCTCCCAATGAATAGCACAGCATGCAAAATGTGCTTTGAAGCTTAAGCCATGGATCTAAAAGGCATAACAGAAAGTCACTGATGCTTGCGCATCTCCGGGAGTACATGGACCAAATGTATATGCATTAAAAAAAGAACATAAGACTAATGATAATTAGACAAATGACTCTGAATTGACAGCGATTGGAGTACGACCAGGTGATTTATAGCAAAAAAATATTGATGTTTACTGGACATTGCACCTTTTTGTTTATTTCTCACAAATTATCACAAATGAACAACACGACTGACTTAAAATGTAATGAGAGCCAGTAGCAAGTCACAGTAAGTCATACAGTTTATTGCAATATTCACAATTTAGGCAATGCAACTAACAACAGCTCCAAATTAGAGGAATATAAAAATATATGTGTTAGTAAGCCAGTAAATAAAGTGATCATATGTGAATATGTGCTTCCCCTGTTTTAAAAACCACCACTTGCCACCAGTGTATATATCAATGAATTACAGAAAACATCTGAACGAAAATGAATGAAATAGTTAATAGGATAGGAGTATATACTTTTACACATTCATTTCAGCAGCCTCTACTTTTGACATTGTGAGTTGGTAAATCACGTCTTTATTTGTCAACGTCTTTCACTCTGTCTCCTGTTCATTATTGTCCTTTTAACGTGTCTGCCTCTGTCACGTGTGTCAAGAACTTGCTATAATTGCTCAGGGAGGCTGCTATTTCCATTTAGTATTTGTGCATGTGTATGTGAGATTGGTTGTGTGTGTGTGTGTGTGTGTGTGTGTGTGTGTGTGTGTGTGTGTGTGTGTTGAGGGGAGTGTAGTGAGTATAATGTTAGGATTAGATGTAGGTTTAGGCTTCATTTTCTACAGTAATATTATGTCAATTGAAAGTTGTGAGTGTGTGTTTGTCTCTGAAAGTGTATCTTCGATGCACCACAAACACATGAATAATTGTGTAACAATGTGAATATGGCAATATAAAATGCATGTCAAATAATTTCTAAATGAATCAGAATGCAAATTTTTTAAAGTAACTGCAATTTACATGTAAATCATACGATAACACTGCCTTATGATGTCACATATTTTTTTAAGAAGAGAATGCTCAGAATTGTTCATAACTAACCACATATTTTCTATGTATGAAAATTACATAAATACATTGATATTTTTTTTGCTTACATTATTAAATGTAAACAAAATAATATAATGAGTAAAGTGCTGCTTGGACATTTTTTACCTGATTACTTATATAAATCCTGAGACAGATTGGTGTATCTATGGTTGTTTGCTGCTTTTTGCCCTGAGACTCTAAAGTGGATTAAGCGGGTGTGGAAAGTGAGTGAGTTGTCACTTAACTTATTATTGAATCATTACCTTCTCAAAGTAACTATCCTTAATTTAGTACAGTTACATGTCCCAGTTCCAGTTATGAGTAACAGCCAAACTGATGTAAGGTTAATGATGACTAATAAAATCACAATAAAAAGAGCTCTAGAAAGATAGGCAAAGCTAAAAGAAATAGAATAAGATGATAGCAGTCAGAGAGTGGCATTTACAGGTGCTCAGTGTGTATCACTCTGTTTGTGTCTATTATTTAAGAGAATGCATTGGAGAGATCATGTAGCGCTTAATATTTTATAATCCCACTCAGTGATCCGATGGCTGACCTACTGCACCAAACAATCTCTCTCTCTCTCTTGCTCTTGCGCTTTCTCTCTCTCCATGTCTGTTTCTTTCTCTCTCTCTCCCTCTCTCTCTCACTCCCCCTATCTCTCTCTCTCTATATATCTCTGGTGTCGGCATGTTTCCGCTGGCTGGATAGCGTTACTGGCTGTTTCCTCATATTAGCACAGCTATCAGGCCGAGTCATCGATCTCTAGTGAGAGCACACTGAAGAAAACCCTTCACTAGTGCTGTTGTCTTCTTCAGTCAGGAGGCAAAAGTGGTCCAGAGATAGGCACTGTGTGTGAATGACAGAGAGAGAAAAAGAGAGAGCAATTATGAAAAAAAAGGTGTGTAAACTGTGTAAATAATGGTGTGCTCATATAGGAAACATGGTACTAGTATATTGGGACAGGAAGGCAGAGAAAGTCTCATGAGCGCATGTTCAGTTTCACACATACAAACACATATGGAGCTTATGTAAAAGGTGATCTAAACATGGTCAGAACTCTGTTTAGCTCACTTAATTTTTTTCCTCCTTCATTAGTTGCGAAAAGACAAGATTGCAAATGAATAAAACACACACAAACACATGCACTCACACACCTGGTCAACATATATTTGGGGGCCTTTCTATAAACATAATGATTACTGTAGCTACATAATGCTACAGTTACCCCTATCTATCCTTATAGCGACATTTGGTGACTTCTATATTTCTGAGCCTCTATATCTTTGTTAATACATTTTACATGTCTATTATTAATTGTTCGTGTATTAGCAGGAGGGTGATCTTTTTTATGAATACAACTCTTTAATATTTTCCTACACTTACATTTACCCAATTGCAAAACTAATTTCTCCAGAATGAGACAGGCTTGAGTGAGGATAGAGCACATACAAAGAAATCATTAATTATTTATACAACTGGCATAATGTGATTATTGCAGAAATTAATGTGTGACTTGTTGCAGTATAACCGTTCTATGTTCTATGTATTTGCTTTTGTTACAGTTGGCCCAGAAAAGCAAGAGAAACTTTTGATTTATTAAGAATACCGTCTAGCAATAATGAGCTGCTCTTTCTTTAATGAACAGTCAGGATTTCTTAAAATCCAACAAGTATTTGGATTTGAAGTTTAGTGGCAAATTAGTTTAATGTTTGTTTAATTAATTCTTTGTGAATTTCTATACATTTGTGAAAACCGTTTTAAAAAATGAGGACAGATGAAACTACAATGTCTTACCCGCAGTATCTGAGGGTTAGATATCTGTGGTGAGTTGTGCTGAGGGTTCAGAGACACAATCAGATTAAACGTGCCACTCTAACTGCTCTCTCAGGCTTTTGTGTACCAGCACTTTCTGGTGTTGTTGTTATCATTCCATACAATGGTATTTGGCATGCAGCAAACATGTGGGTCATTTAAAAGACTCAAAGAAAAGTTAATTACATACATAATATAATTTATAATTTGTTTATCACTGACACAGACCTTCAACATTTTTACAATGAGACTCATTTCTCTGGGAAATTAGATCTTAATTATATCAATAGTGTCATTAATTATCTAGCCCATGTGGTATAGCACTTTGCTGTCTTTGTCTGTGCACAAATTGTACAGTCAACAATAACTGCCCATAAATTAATATCCGTAGCAGCTATAAATACTCATTGTTTATAGTGGATGCATGTTCACGAAACAGCTAATATGTGTAGTTAATCCTATACAATAGCTATTGCTGTCCATCCATCAGCATGGTGAGTATGCTATATTTCACAGCTCTATGTGCACACGCACATCCTTTGCTGTGTTAGATCACTGCAGTGGTTTATTCAGGTACTGCCCTGCTCATTTCGAATATTTGTGCAAGTGCATATTTGATTTGGGTAGTCGAGCTTGAAATTTTCTAGTTTATTCTAAGGTTCACAGAAAACTCATTTGCTATGATTCACTTTGCCTGTTGCAAAGAAAAGACTTAAAGAAATGGCCATTAAAGATCATGATACTGTAAATACTGTATAATGTGGTGCCCACTCACACCTGATACCAGTAACTGCTAATGTTAGATGTTCACATACAACCCCAAACTATTTCAGGCCTGCAACTCTTTCCAGAATTTCCTCTCACAACACTTGAAAGACTTTATGGCACTGAGGTTTCCAAGTGATGAAGTGTTACATTGTTTTCTAGACACATTCTGCATTAGGGACAGCAGACAGCCCCCCTAAATCCTGTACGCTGTTCTTTTACAGCAATACATTTGCATTGTGTGCAGCATGCGGTTTTACATTGTTTTTCGAAAATGCATGTACGTCCCTGGAAAACGTTATCTGGAAGACAGCATATGTTGCACTTAAATCTCAGTATACTTTTTCTGCATTTATGCACAACCTAGCCTCAGTCTACTCCAGTGAATTAGTGCTGACAGAGAGCAATTAAAAAAAAACTAAACTCCTAAACTAAAACTTCCTGTTTAAAAAAAGAAATACTCAGCTTTAGGATATAGAAGAGCATGAGGGTGAAATATTAGTGGTTAGCGTGCATATTTTACTGGTTCAGAATTTACTATAAACATGCCCTTAAATATTATTTGTGTTTATGTCCGTTTGATTTATTTTCCACCATGTAATGTTTCACACAGTGTGCTCAGGGTACACGCAAACCTAAACCTGCACACTGCACATATATATATGATCTAAGACTGATATTCATACTTGAAATCAGATCTAAGATTCAGATGCAAGAGACTTGTAACTCAGCAAATTAAACAATACCAGACAAAAATTACATTTGTTCTTTTCAGGTTTATTTAGAAATAAACAAAAAGCACCCAAACATTATTTTAGGAAGTGTTTTACTTCTGTAGTGCATTACTACCATCCGCCAGCTAAAAAAGTTACAAACAAAAAACAAACATTTAAAATATAAACCTTGCAGAGTGTATGTAGGTATTTCTCTACAGAATCGATCCCCAGAATTAGACTAAAACTAAAAGACTAAAACTACAGCAGTTAAAAATTCATATATAAAAAGCAATTAAAACAGATTCAATAGACTTATAAAACAATGGAACTATAACAATGCTGGTTGTAAATTACCATTGATATTTTTTTGTATGACAGAACTGTGAGCGATGCTAAATGTAATGTAATTTTGATCTACTTGAATTACACAAATTTGTACTTACTCTCAGAAAAGACAAACTGCAGACTTGTTTGCTGTTCTGACAGATATTTAGATATTTAGTATATATTCATCACCTGATCATACAAAACACAATCATTATTTTAGTGTTTGGATTGTATCTCAGTAGGAGGTAAAATGAGCAGTAGTTGAAACATTCTTAATTAAGGTAGAATAGTCGTCCTTAATTTGCAATATGGAATTTACATGAATGCTAAATGCTAAACTATCCTCACATTCCCAGTATTAGAATACATATTACAGAGCCAAAACGTGTACCCCAGTGACCCATTTTAGTGCCTAAGTCAGTATGTATAGAAGGTACAATTAAACTATAAGCCAAATATTAATACAATAAAGACCTATATAAAGGAAGATGGCTTGACATCCAGACACTAACTCCAAGCACAGTTCAGTCCCACGCAATCACTCACAAGCTCAATTTGATTCGCCCAATCTCTGATCAAACACAATGGTATCCATTTAGCTGATTATACACTTAGACATTTAAACACCGTTCACACTCATAGTCACGACAACATTTAATGTGCATAATTCTTGCACTTTTAGCATTACCTTGTTACTGAGTGTTTATTCCTCGCTCTGATTGTATTTTATATCCATTTATATTCTCTGCTCAGTTTCCTGACTGTGCTCTCTGCCTCATGTTTGGTACTCTGGTAGGACCATGCTATTGGTACTGAACAGTGGACTGTTGTATGATCCTGATTTTGATCTACTTTGCTTATGTTTTTGGTTGTTTGAGGTTCTTGGAATAAGGGTGGTAAGAGAGAGTGTTGGTAGATTGACAACTGTTGCCTTATATGAACATGTTATAATGTTATAATATATTGTTATAATGGTCCTTTCCCTAAGATTAAGTGCTTGAACACAGTCACATATCATCTAAAACTTTCCAGACATTTCTGGTTCCATCCTTTTATGTGTCCCTTAGATAAAGCCACTGTCACATCACTTCCAGTCTGGAAGATTGATGGTGCCCTTGGCTACATGGTACTGTATATTGCCTTCTTGATTCCTCCCGGTAAGTCCAGGGCCTCCAGTACACGGTTGACTGGGAGGGCTTTGGTCCTGAGGACTGCTGTTGGGTCTCCCCACCCTGGAACCCGGATAAATCCAAGCTGTCCATGTGGAAGAAACTGACACTGCTATCCGGCTCACATTTTAGACAGATTTGGCCAGCAGGACTGTGCTTTTAGTATTGAACTCTGGTCTATTGACCCTCGTTTTGATCTTCCCAGTTTGTGCTTCTGTTCTGGGTGTTTAATAAAACTCCTGAATGGCTCATTGGGCTTGACTCTATTTGCTGCCAAATATGACAACTGGACTTTAGCACTAATTGTTGATTTCTAGTGGGACAACATTTCTTACACAGGTACACAAAGACTGAGTTGTCAAGTTAAAATAACAACATTTATTTTTACCATTACAACCATTATTCCAAAAGCAGTGCAGTGTGGTGAGGACTGTGGAGTACTCTCTGTGTGGCAGAGAGTGCCCTATGCCCTGTGCCTCTACTTGTTTAATCTCTGTACCTCTCACTGTTGGACAAGCAGTGTGGTGTCAGTACTACTATGTTTGATTATCTGCAGTCAGGTATCCCTCATCAGAGCTCAGTTGTGTGTGTGTATGTGTGTGTTTGAGGGAGAGAGAGGAAAAGAGAGAGAATATGTGTTTTGTGTGTATGAGAGGGAAAGAGAGAGTGGGTGTAATCTCATTGTAATCAGTTAAGCCAGGTGACAGAGTAGTGCACATTATTGTGTTATCTATATCAGACAGAGGGCTATGTCCGTGTCTTTGCATGATGATGGGCCTTGGAAATGGCGACTGCAGTTAATGGCTTTTTAAATGTCATGGAATGTCACAGAATGATAAAACGGGAATTGGTTATCCCAGGTTCGAGTGATCATCTCTTTGAGAGGAGAAGGCCTGTTCATTCATTTAGCCACTCTCTTGTTCTACTGTTCTCTCTTACGGTCCTAGGGTTATTTTACACACACATCATACCCATACCCTTTATACACACATTTATATATTTTCTTTGTCAAATAGTGTTATAGAGTGACATTTACTGTGATAAGTGAAAGACTGTATCCTAAATGTGTAATAGAGTAGAATGGATGGAATTTTTTTTTTCTGTGGTACCACACACACATTTTTCTATCATGGAGGGGACTAATGATTGACAAAATGATTGTTGTAGCTAATTAATGCTGCACCTAGCCTTAACCAGAACTTTAGGGGATTTTGATTTAATTCTATTTGACATTTTAGAAAAATGTCCACACAATGGTATATAAACATGAGAGGTTGACCAAACATTAAAGGAGAAGCCGGATGTCAAGGAGAGACAATCTAAAAAGTGCACTGTTCAATAAATGCCAAAATGTTTTTTTTGTATTCTGTGCACAAATCACATGTCTCAATTCACTGACAGTGAAGTTTGTTCCTGGTGTGGCTCAAAATGACACATTCAAAGCCATTTGTCTAATTAGCATTAGTCTTATGTCCTGTCTTGTTATTGTATAGATGTTTGGTCCATGGACTTTCAGAGATGCACGAGCATCAGTGAGTCTCTTTTTTACGCCTATTAGGTGTGTCTGGAGCTTCAAAGCACATTCTGCATGCTGCGCTGAGCTGTTCAAGTTTGAGTTTAACGAGTGAACAACATGGCGCTGCAGTGAGATATTTGATTGTTTGATTTGCTAAAAAAATTAATTTCACCAAGATGAATTATTAGCATAGACACTAAGGTAAAAAGTTAATTACCGCGTTTTAATGAAATTGAAGGGGAAGCTGGGCTTCCGGTGTAGCCTTTACACACCGTCTTTATATCATTGCGGGGCAGTTTCCATTGACGTAACGTTACTGTGACTAATTATTGCTACATTTACATTTAACCCTAACATCATTAACCTTTTTTGTTATTAGTGTTAATTTTATAAAGTAATCTGACATAAATCACTGCTTATTTTAAAGCCTTTGATGTGTGCATATTGGTGTGGTGGTCCAAACCACATTGGCTATTGTGAGTCGTTTGTGTGGTCAGCCAGAGTTGGTGTGTAGTGTGGCTCTGTCAGAGCACTTGTGCGCTTGGGTCTGTAAACACAGCATTGTAAACAGGACTGCTGGAACTGCACCGCTACATCACACACATTAGTCCTCATTTATAGAACGTCTTTACGCAGATGAACCTCACACTCCAACCTGCTAGACTGGCTGCATGCTAATGGGCATGCTCGTGCACACAGAGCATTCTAATGGGCCTCATGACAATTAAAAGCACCAGGGGCCGGTCAGGGTCAGGGGCACACTGCCGCCTATGACTTAGATTATGCAGGGTCATCAAGCACACGCTAATTACCGAAGATGATATTATTACTGGTGCCGTGATACCTGCCACATGCAATTAGGCACTCAGATATGCACATATTTTGCAGGAGTAAAATCATCTATCAAATACTTAGATTTATTAATACTATATAACGTACAGGTAAAGTATTTACTGGGAATCTACAGTGTAATCACACTATATTTTAATCACATTAATTGCTTCTGTCTGGTAGTCAGTGGGTGATATTTTTCCAACAGTTTTCTAGTTACCCTCCTACAAAAATGACCCCTGAACTGAAAATCTGTAACTCTGTCACTCTGTCCTCGTCTTGTTTGTTTCCCTGCTTTCATTAATGATTTAATCACCGTAGTTAATCAGCAGGAAAATGAGACAAAACCTGGATCATGTTTCGGAATATAAACAGCGCTGGAGCTCAACTGGTTGAGCTCTGTGACAGAGAACACACACATGACTGTACTGGTTCAGTCTCTCAACTTTCTTCCCAAAGACTTAACATTTTAAATGGTATGTCTCCATTTCCATGTGGTTTTCTGCCAGCAGCTACTCTTCGTATGTGTTTGACTCTCAACAGGAGACAACACAAAAGACATACACATACATATAGCTCTCCCAGGACAATAAGCCTATGTATACACTATGTATACAAGTAGAGTAAGGGAGCAGCAGTGATAAAATGCAGAGGAAATGTATGCTAAACTGATGCACTGCCTCATGCACTCTGAGGAATTAGATTTCAACACGCTATCTGAATCACTGCACTTATGAATACAATAATTATTAGTGTAGTACTATTCATATTTTAATCCACTTATTATTTTATAGATTTTTTTGCAACAAAGTCTACTTGCAGATCTATTTATTTATTGCTTGTCCTATTTTAATCATTGTAAAGCCTTTATTACCGTTAGTACCCTTATTTCCTTTATGGATATGTAAACAAAAAGTATGTAGATAACCTTTCTAATTAGTAATATTTGTTACTTCAGATATTTCTTAATGCTAAGAAGTTTATAATATGAAGCTTACAGGCATTGAATTTCAATAGGCAAACCTGAGCTGTAGAGTGAATTTTACTGAACACTTCAGGGACTCTTAAGATGTCACTATCATCATCAAATTTCTGTTCTGCCCTCTTAAAATATACAGTTCCTGAAGAAATCTTTTGCCAATTTTGATGGAGAACTTGGCTGGCTTTTACAGAACCCTGACCCTATCTCAGTGCGAAACCACTGAGATTAATTAGAATGTGAGTCAGCAGTGAGCACAAGTCAACAGAGCTTTTAGACCAACATCAGTGCACAATCTCCTAGTTGTGGTCCGAAATGTAGTGGAAAAACTTCTCATGAGAGTAAAGGCTGTTGTAAAGGATAGGAAAAACTAATACAAATGTTTTTGGATGTTAATTGGGTTTGCAAAAACATTTGACTATATAGGCATATATACTTTTCCCTATTTATAATATAATATTAAACTACACCACTACATTGCTCACATAGTTTAGGGGATATTCTATTATGGGGTGTTTTATTTAGTTTCCCTTAATTTTGTGAGCTGTATAGTTTGTCTTAATGCTCCCATCTGCCCAGGTCTGTAACCTTAAGAGCAGATGAAAACAATATAACTAATCCTCCGACAGTGAAATTGATGTGATTAACATTTGGTATTATCAATTTTGGTTCCTGCTGAAGTAAGTACAGAAACAGCATGCAGTCCGAAGCCCCCCCCGGCAACAGTCTCTGAGCTCCAATCAATCTGCTGAAATCAAACCCATCAGGTCACCTTTATGAATCTGAGGGAGATGAAACTGAAACTACTGCTATTAAATGCTTGCATGTGCTATATTTAGGTCAGTCATACATTAACACATCTGCAAAAATGCAGAGTTTTCACACCACTAGATTTTGCTGAAGTGTCATTAGACAGAAGTCAATATCAAGGTAAGGGTGCATGCCAAGTCATTAAAAAGAGCTCTACACTGTCACAGTTTTGAGTTCACTCAAATCAAGTCAAGGGCAGAATCAGATGAAAGAGTGCATTACTACATAAGATTTTATTTGCTACCGTCAATATAAAATGTCAGACTGAACATACTTTCTGAAATAAATGAACTTTATTCATTTCATCAAATGGTCACATTTTCTAACACAGCTATATATGTTTAATTTGCAAGGAGTATAAGGGATTTAGAAAGAGTTGATGGTGAGTATATTATTTTGTGGTAACTATTTCCTAGTTTAAGCAGGACATTTTGTCAAGCAGGCAGAGGTCTGGTAGCCCCCTGTGTTTATGTTAGTAATGAGGGAAACAAAAATGGCCTGTAGGGACATGAGATCCCCAACTGATTTTCCAGAAAAGCGATCATAAGTGCACAAGAGGGCCAGCAGAGCATAATAGAAAGATGCAGACAGTCAAATACATAAAGACCGGTCTTATATATTCTACACACACACACACACACACACACACACACACACACACAAACACACACACACACACACACACACTATAGATGTAAAGAATTTGTTGTTGTCTATGGGCTATTGGTAATTTGTGTATTTGTTTTCAGATTATGTTTATTTATTGTTTGTTTGTTTATTTGGCTTTATTAACATTCAGCATCAGTGGCCATTTCAGCAACACACACACATACACACACACACAAGGTTATATCAGAACTAGTTATATATACACACAACTCAATGGCAATTTTAGAGTACTCAATTAACCTAACACACATTTATGTGGACTGTGGGAGGAAACCGGAGTACCTGGAGTTAACCCACAAAGACACGGGAAGGACATGCAGACTCCACACAGAAAAGACCCAGGTCGCTTCACCTTGTGAATTAAACCTAGGATCTTCCTGCTGTGAGGCGGCGGTACTACACATCGGGCCTTCAAAAGCACTTTAAGGTGTTTCATATAAGCAAAATAAAATGGTGCCTATCATAGAATTCACTGGGTACAGGCAGAGGTACATCCTGGATCAGAGTCCACCAAACCCTAAATGTGCCACCCAAAAGTCTCACCTGGAATTTGAACCTCAGGCCATAGCCTCAGGCCACACCAAGTCACCAGAGCTGCTTAAGCATTAATAATTAACAACAATATAACTATCCAATAATTAAATTCCGATTTTACTACCATTGAAAAAATAATTGTCACTGACAAATATATGTAAACAATTTGCCACAGAGCTTTAATGCAGCTCAGTGTGGTACGAGACTATCCCACCAGCATTTATTTCAGATAACACATTCCACAGATGAAGATGGGAAAAAACATATATGTGAGTAATGGTGATGGCTATTCTATAATGTCATAACTCTTGTCATTGTCATGCTGTCACTTTTTTATGAGAGAGATTAAAATATAGTTGTGTTGATGAAAAGTAATTTATTAAAAAGTGCCATCAGACTTTTTTACAAGCCAATGCTGGTGTCCTGCCAACAATAATATTAACTTCAGTGTTAAAGCTAATTATGCTATAAAATACACATCCGTAATTGTAATACAACAATGCTAGGGTTTCTTTGGTTTCAGAGCTGTTTGCTGAATGGCTCAAGCTGCCATAGGGCCACAGTGTGTTCTCCGGCTGCAGAGCATATGGTGAAGGACAAGCCAAGTGTGATCTCACTCAACTCAGCATCTCTGGCTGGTCTTTAAGAGACCGCATATGATCCTGTCTTCCACCATGTATAAAGGGACTGGTTAATTGTCACATCACGATGCAACTCTGAGTTACACTGATATCAGGCAGTAAGAAATCATTCACCTGTCAATGTTTGATACTGCTTTCAAATATCTTGCAACCATTTAAGCACTTCTCAAAGTCTGTGTTGCAAAAGGGCATACGGTCTTGCATATAGAGTCAATTTTGATCTAGTTTGCATCTTTGCATATTTGGCAACAATTTGTTTATATATTTACATACATTTCAAATATTAATGGAAAAGGGAAAATTTATAATTACAATGTTTATTTGATTTATTATTTACATATATCATCTATGCTGCTCAAGGATGTTGAGTTCATTTTTGAGTCTTGGTTTTCCCAAGGTTTTTCCTTGCCAGATAGTTATAAAGTTGATCTGTTGTAAAATATGCTGTCTAAGTACTTTCTACTTGACTTGAATTTCCACCACTGCCAGGACCCAGGTTCCAGTCCTGATGGAGCCATGATGGTGATTTTCAGTTTCTGAATCTGAGGGAGTTGAGGCTGGTCAGGATCATTCCCCAGGGCTGAATCATGGATCCTGACTCAACCCGATGTAGGATAGGTGTGCAGTCCGGGACACGCTTACACCTGTGTCCTGTGATCTATAGGGATAGGTGTCAGAGCCGCCTGACAAGGAAAATATTTAATGTAAAAAATTTGGTGCCAAAATACACATCACCTTTATGTTAAGTGTTTTTCATATTTTTTATCTAGTGTGTGTTTAGTGTGAACTAAAGCATAGCATGTTCTTATATAGACAGAATATTAACTGTATCAACAAATTACATTGACAAATCCAAGATGTACACTGGGCATTATGAGGTTAACTGTCCTTTAATTCCCCTGAGCTTTAATCTAAATGATCTCTGACTCTACTCTCTGCCAAAATGTCATTGTACTGTAAACAGTGACAATCTGAAAATTAGTCTACACTCACTGCACTAACACTCCTGTGTTTAATATGATCATTCAAGCACATCGCAAATTTTGGTGTAGAGATTAAATGGAGTTCTGTTTGCTCAGGGATTAGGTGGAATTAAATTATCTTATGTTATAGATCAAAACAATCAAACTACTGCACTGATTTATCAAACTTATTAAGGCACATTGCACACATTTTTCCATCTTTGCACTTAAAATACTTCTTTCCAATGCATGCCCTGCAAAAGCGTTTCAAAGTTGCCTCTACCATATGGGTTGCATACGATCTGCCCTTCAACTACACAGGTTTGCTCAATATTTGGCTTTGTGCACATCTGTGTGATAAAATCTATAAGCAAATAGCCTTTAGCTAGCAGTTAATACCCGACGCAAGGTGAGAGGTACGGTAGGACGGGCAGCGTGGTGCTTCACGTTTCTCCAGCTCCACGGGATAGTGCTGGTTGATGTCAGACAGTTGGAGGTGTAGTGTGTTCGTTAGGGAAATCTCGGCTTAGCTCTTCGCTAGCTCTGTGGCAGGTGTACCAGAAGCTGATCAGATGCTTGAGTAACATGCACACATGTCCCCTTGGGTATGGGAGCCAAGATGTAAGGTTCCCTCCATGGGATTCAGCCCCTTAAATGACACATTCAGTCTTGCTGTAGGAGAATGAGCGAGGTTAGACATGTGAGTGCAAGTGAGATAGAGGCCCTTAGTGAGTTGAAATGCAGCTGGAAGGCACCATTAGGAGGAACTTGGAGGCATTTGAATAAATCGAGTCATTAGGTAGTCGTTTCTGAGAGAGCCGTCACCACCTGACAATCCAGCCGTCCCAGTTCTCTCCCACGCAATAATTCTCTCTTGCACATGCATGAACGTACAGTCAGTCTCACATGCCCTCCTGCGGATATGTAGGGTGTCACAAACCTGTTTCCTAAAATACAGGCCTTCTGGAGAGCCAGACTCAGACTGTCACTTTTATCAATTTCACTGTCTTTCATTTTTTTTCTTTTTTATTTCCTACATATGGCAAAGAAGATCTTAAACATATGGAGACAAATGTTGCTGGTGCACATAACTGTCCATGATATGTTTGTGTTAACCTTATTATGAAGACTTCATCCTTCTGCTTACTTACAGCCTAACTTACACCGAGCATATAAACATCATTTGTACGCATGCTTTAACTTGATTTTAAAAATGCTGATATTCATAATTCGGAACCAAATTATTATGCATAATAATTACAGTGGTGTCCAGTGATCACACAGCCCATAAATGAAATATGTTATTACTGAATTATGTATCAAAGGCACGAGAGAGAGAAGGAGAAATGGTCAGTTCAGTAAAATGTGAACCACAGGTGGATATGAATGATTCATAGAGCGATGAAAGGCTAAACAAACTAGCATGCTACTACATACAGCTCTTAACACTTTAGCTTAAAGCTATACGATGCTGTTTGATTTAATGTACACTGTAGGCATTTTTAACAGTTCTGTTGATTCTATATATTTCTCACAGTAGTATTACCACTGATGCAGAACATTTGTGCAGTCTAAACATTTTGAAGCTGACTTAAAAAAAACTTTGAAAAGTCATTTTTGGATACATTTTTTGTGACATGCTCTAAATACTTCTTTAGCTTGTCACTTGTTGGTGTTGGGATCCCGCAGAGGGAGCTTAGCTATGCGCGATGCAAGCCTGAGGTCTGAACTGTGCAAAGACAGGCAAGGTTTAAGGGGTGAAACATACTCATACACACCATTAACTAATATCATAAACAGCATTGAAAGAACCTCCTAGTTTCATCTTCATCCTAATTAAAGATTAAAACATTGTTATTGTGTCCATTTACAATATGTGCAGTAAAATTAGTTTAAACTAGCAAAAATGCCAACAAACATTTTTTAATCTCTCCCTTTAATTACGAAACTGTATTCGGGTCTTTGGCAGAGGCAGAGAAGGAGGAGTGAAGAGGAGCTGCTCTGACTAGGAGGGTGGAAGTCTAATTATTGTATGTGTAATGGATAAGCCTACCTCTCACCCACAACCGAGGAGTCAAACAGACCATTCCCAGTAACCGCACACTTTATCTAACAGGTCTCATAGACAGGAAGGCTGAGACACAGAAGGGCTGACGAAAAAAATTTGAGTCAGAAAGTGAAAGCGAGAGAGAGCAAGAGAGCTAACAAGCCAGAATAAATTGACAGTTCTTTGTGTGCCAATGACAAATCTAGTTTTGTAATACTTTTGATAGCTGTAGATCGGTGCTGCTGCGCAACTTAAAAGGCAAAGAAAAATGAATGTTCACAACTAACATTCTGGTTGCAGGTGGTTGATAAACTCCAGCGGCTGATAATGTCCAGTGAACAGCCAGTGAGAGCAGGAGATTACAGAGGCACACCATGTGCATATGTCCAGTTAACTGATTACATACATAAAAATTCTGGTGTAAATGCATTTTTGTACAAGTGAAGATTTATTAATTTCTATATGTTTAGTAACATTAACCTACACATTACCATTAACCTAAGCGTAAATTAATGTAACAAACGTTACCAGTTCTTACATATTTTATATTTTATATATTTATTATATGTTAATTTTAGTAATTGTGTTTGACAAGTGAGTTGCTTGAATTACTATCTTCATAGGCAGACGTGTGTGTGTGTGTGTGCAGACCCTGGCTGTACGCACACGCTCAGGTGTGTGTGACCTTGGAGTGACGGTGCTGGTTAAACAGTGTGTTCCCGAGTCCGCTGGAGCGTGTCTGTGCCGATTATGAATGTTTCATTACTGCCACCTCAGCCTTTAGCGCTGAGCCTTTCTTTGAAATCCACTGACAAATCCCCCTTTCCCCCTTCTTTTTCTATCTCCCTTTCCTTTTCTCACCATACACTTCCACCTCTCCACTTTCCGACTCTATTTACTCATGCTGGGTTACAAACATTCCCGCATGTTTCTTCTCTTCTGTTTTAATTCTCTGTTGTCCTTTTTTTCTGTCTCTTTCTCTCTCTTGTTGTGATGAATCTGTAGACAAAGGGGAATAATTGTACTTGTACCCAAATGATCCTTTTTCTTTGTTTTCGAAAGATGTGGCAGGTGGGAAACTTCTTCTTAACTCTCTTGCACTGTGCTCACATAAACTGATATAACTCAAAGCACCAAGGTCAGTCTGGCTAAAGAGAGTTAGCCAAAGAGAATTGTTAAAATAATGAGGCACATTTGTAATCCTGAAACAAAAGTTGAGGATTGTTGTACAGGGGGTTCTTTACTGTTGTGGTGTAGGTAGTGTTTGGGCAAGCTGATGATCAGTATTCATCCTTTGTCTGTTGAGGATGATGTCAGAAAGCTTTTTGTCTTTAAACATATAAAACACATTAAACAGTATCTAAAATGATTGAATTCATTTTGCCAGGAATAAATAAGTACAGATGTGAATGGACTTGGTTGGCATAGTATTCTTATACAAAAAATGACAAGTAATACTATAATTGTATTAATTTAAAAATTTAAAACTTAGTTATTTTTTTCTTTTTTCAGAAATAAACAAATTAGCAATATTAGCAAATTAGCAATGTTATGCTTTCAGTGGCTGCCAGCTGGATTGTCTTAACGCGTAGTATATCTGTGAAATACAACAAGAAAACTGTGCCAACCAAACTCTTTCCTGTGTTTAAGAAAAGATGTGAACAGTCAAGATACACTGTAATTGCTTAACTCCTTGTAGTACAATCATGAAGCCCATCAGATCAGATACCCATACAAGAACACAGTCGAAGCAAGAAGGTTAAACAATGAAAGAAATGCTAGTGTAAAGATAAGACATTCTCAAGTGCCTCATCGTGCATAGACAAGAGGAAGCTTCAAAACATTTAGCACACTCAATAATGAGCAAATGAAATTGTAGTGTTTGACAGTAGATTGTCTGAGTCATTAATTCACAGAGAGTAATTCATCACAAAATTAATATAGACCTTTCCTAACTTCTTCAAAAACTGGCTTGCAGTTTTCTTTTGTGCACTGAGCTGGAATTTTTCCCATTAACAAATTATCAATATGTACAGTGATCCTAAAAATCCGACCACAGTCAGCTACTGGATTTGATAGAACTAACATTGACTTTATAACAGCACCTAATAAATATTGACCTACATTTTAATTGCATGCTAATCTTCAGAGCTAGAGAGATGGCAGTTTATGGTTGGCAGGTGGATGATAAATTTTCGTGCTCTCATGTATCTATCGAGTGTATCCTCAGAGAGTGATAGGATTGATTATAATCATTAAAAGCGTCTCTAGACTTTGGCATTTCACAGGTCAGTGAGCCAATGAAACTTTTAGAATGAGTCATAATTATTTTCCCACAGCCAATATTCATTTCAGAGTTATAATAAACTAAATATACTCAAGGTATTGAACATCTACATCATATGCTTTAATGAGCTACACATAATAATAAAGTGCATTAGATGAAAATGATTTCTGTAATATTTTATTTTCAGGTTTTCATTTTCATCAGGCTGATAAACAGCTACACGAATAAGGAAGAAAATAAAACTTAAATATATATCTAAACTGCTACTCTAAAACAAGACAAACTTTTAACCTATACCCTCACCACACTCTCAGATAAAGAGGAAGATAAAAAGATAAAGCATCTATATAAGATAGATAAATAGACTGAGAATTTTATACTAGGAGAAGGGAAAAAAGTCCAACGAGGAAAATCATTGACAGTAGGAAATGGAAAGGTGCCAGTGATTTCTATAAGTGTTTTAGAAATAGACTTTATGTGCAGTCAAATGTCAGGAGTCTGCAGACACCTCAGTGTAGCCACGTGGAATACCTCTGAAAACCATCCGAGATGGAACGCTCTTTGTAACTTTATAAATTCCAATACAACAATGTTCAGTGAAAATCCTTAGTCTGCAGCACAAATTAACACATTAGTATTCCTTAATTAATGAAAAAAAATTACTTTGGATATTTTGATTAAATATATTTCAGCGATGTAAAATACATGAATTACACCTATTAAAACATAAAAACTAACAAATGACTCAAACATTTTATTTTAAATGAAAAGAATTACTCAATAATGACTCCAAATAAAATAGTAAACTCTAAACAACGTCCTACTTTTAAAGCTATTTTTATAATAGCCTTGAAGGTGACATCCAGGATATATTATTACTTTAATATGTTAAACTTGAAATTGGAATAATGATAAAAGATTTACCAAATTAATAAATTTTCAGTCCCAGCAGTGCCTTAAGGCCAGGTTTTGGTCCTCACATACAAGCATGATTGGCTGTGTTTAAAAAAGAAATGGATGGTTAGGGATCATAGCCTGGTATTCCAAAGGCAACACAACTACCCAGGATGGTGATGGATTGGCATCCCATCCATGGCATAGCTAAGTCTGTATTCTCTGGACACTGGAATCCCCCTGACTATGACCTGAAGACAGTTGGGTTAAATATTTTGAAAAATATTTAAATAAAATGGAAATGCCTTTACATATTTTCATATACCTATAACTGCTCTTACAATAACAGAGCACCAGAACGATCTAAATGCAATTATGAACTGTTTTTGTTTTAGACGTTGTTGCTATGTGGTTGTATACAGCTGTTCAAACGCTTTTAGTTGTGCTATTGCAAGCATGCTCTTGAACAGCTCAGCCATTTCCAGAAAGCCACAACTCTACCACAGCTGTGCACTGTTTAAAGCCATAGGGTATTGTAGAAATGAATGAGGTTGACCAGCCTTTTCAAAACTAATTATGATCCTTAAAAAACCTAAACACCAGCAGCAATATTGAGCCAATAAGGGGGAATTAAAAGCTCATTTCTGTGCTATAATTGCTCCATGAAGTGCAGATATTAAGCACCTGCTCTACAGTATGGCCGTACAGCTTGTGTGTTGTTGATGCAGATGTGTGGCAGAGAAACTGACTCAGACAGAGTTGATTAGGTTGGAGAGAATCCACACAGGTCAGAGAGCAGATGCCATTTACTGAAGGGCTGTAATAAGCTCTAATGAAAGCTTGGTACACAACATTATGACATAATTCCCAGTTCTGTCTTCCTCAATCACTTTCTGTAATCCGCCCTACCCTTACCCCTTCTCACTCTGTCTCCTCACTGTTTAAACAAGGAAAAAAATGAAAGAGTGATGCAGATTGAAAATGTCATAGCAAATGGGAAAAGATTAGGTAGATGCAGTCCGTATGTTCACAAAAAGGCTTTTGGGCAAACAGGATCTGATACAGTCTCTTACCCCAGCAAGCCACCTCTGTCCTTTCCTGTGCTACCTACCCACTACAGCAGATCAGATCACTAAAAAGACAGTTTCCCTACAGCAAGATCACTGACCAAAGCAAAACATGTCAAATATATTTATTTATATACAGGCTACAATTAGATCACATATACTGTACCACTGTTTTAGCAATGGTATATTGACAGTATATATTTATTTCACAGTTCCTTTATTTGAATGCAACCAGAAAATCCAGAAATTTGTATGCACTATTAACTGAAAGAAATATTTATGTGACCTCCCGTTACACATTGAGATGCCAAGTCGAGCCATCTACAGAAGAAACTTAATCAGGAGTGGTCTTTTTGTAAGGGTAGCAGCCATTAAACTACTTTTTTTGCAAGGGAGTGAGAATGCTAAGATATTCTAAAACTCACAATGGTTGGAATGAATATATTCAATGTAACACAAGTTTTGTTCCCAGGCTTTAGTGTTATATTCCAATTGTTTATGTCTAAAACAAATGCAAAATTGCTTACATTCATCATAAACCTAGCTTCTTTGACCACAGCAACAAATGTTATGTATTTTCACTATAGAAACAGTCGATTTGGCATCTTCTTATTCATACAGTCAGACTAAGAACACTATATGCTTTACAAATTTACACAGATTACCAAAAGCTGTTCAGAAATGTGTGGTTTTCCGAGATTTACGACTATACTGCAAATCAGTTTCACGAAGCAAACCCCAAATATAGTTGCCCATCATGTTCTCGTTATATTGTCCTTGGTTCAAAGTTCATAATGTCCTGGTGAAAGTACTCGCCTTGCTCCTCTGAATAAGCTCCCATGTTCTCTTTGAATTTATCAAGATGAGCATCAAGGATATGGATTTTGA
>JAUZST010040677.1:0-26846 GCA_034779995.1 Parotocinclus haroldoi
GTGTGTGTGTGTGTGTGTGTGTGTGTGTGTGTGAGAGAGAGAGAGAGAGAGAGAGAGAGAGAGAGAGAGAGAGAGTGCATTAGTTATACTTGTGGGTACCATGTGTTCCCTGAAGGATTTGACCATCCTATATTTTACACTTACATTATAATGAAACTCGAAAGAACCGAAAGTTTTCCGTTTAGGATTAGGATTAGGTGTAGCATTTGAAAGTTACAGTAATCAGTGTCAGTAGAAAGTGATCATAAAACACTTTGTTTGTTTGTTTATGTAGGATTTAGTGGGACGGACTAACTATCAGGGCCTGCGTGCTAATTGAGAGCTTTTGTTTCAGTAGGAGGAGGGAGTGGTCAGTGGGTCAGTGCAGGGATGATTGCTCTCCACTCTGGACACTTAAGTGCTCGATCCAACAGTCTAATGGATCAGAGCCACATCATGCTGCTAAAGGGAAGCTGTAAAGCATAATGTGGGTATAATAGATACAGAAACATGAGCTGAACTGGCATCATCGGTATAAATTTATGCAGGCCTTTTCTAGTCAAGCATCTCTGCTAGAGAACCAATGTCTATATTTACGTTCAGACCAACCATCAGTTAATAACTGATTCAACAGGTGAAATTTGTATTGAAACAACTCCTGGAGGCTATTGTGGCCTCCTCTAACACTCTTAACAGCAACAGCAGCATATAGCGCCTTCCTCAGGATGCCAAGGCTCTTCTGAACTTCTGCAGTCTAGGGATGCTACCCCTGTGCTACCCCTAGTGATTAGGATACTGGGTTATGGATCAGAAAGTCTAAGGGAGCAAGACCCCTAATTCACAATTGATTGGACTGTAACAGGTATAATTGCTACGATTAAATCAGTCTACTAAATTCCTAGACGTCAAAGTAGATGCTCACAAAGATTGGAATGAAGCTCAGTGAAAAGAGTATTATGGATTGACTGTGATAGCCTAGTGGATAAGATACTGGACTTTGGACTGTGGACCAAAAGGCTCAGGGTTCAAACTCCACCTCTTCAATGCTACCACTGTTGGGTCCTTGAGCAAGGCCCTTAACCTACAATTGCTTGTACTGTAAGACTGTATCAGTTAGAAGTCGCTCCGGATTAAAGCGTCTGCTAAATACTGTAAATGTAAATGTTCGGGACTGTAGTAACCTAGTGGATAAGATCCTGGACTTTGGACTCCAGCCATAGTTGGGTCCTTGAGCAAAACCCTTAAGTAAGTCCGTATCAGTTGTAAGTGGCTCTGGATAAGGGCGTCTGCTAAATGCCGTAAATGGAAACGGGCTGATGAATTATAAGTAAGTTAAAAATTTCACCCTCCAGTCATCGACAATGTGTTCTATGTGGTCATTATAAGAGCGCTAAAACAAAACATCTAGTGGGGGCTTTGGACTTTTGCACAACTCTGTAAATGTGCATGATGGACATTAAGAAAATGAAGTAACGCCTCATTTGGGGGAGAGGGGGTGTACAGGAGCTCTGGCCCCTCCCTAGAAATGCTGATGCAATCCAGTGGCTGTAGTTTGCTCAGAAATGCTCTGTGGCTCAGGGTTTACCGTATATATTTCTCAGTTCATCTGATAACACCAGTGCACAGTTCCGTTCAGACTCCTACAGGTTGCAGCCAACCACCTATGCAGATTATACCAGAGAGCACTGCTAAAAGACAAACAAGCAAAGGCCAGCAGTATGTGGTGTTTCACTTCCACACCCTGTGACCTGTGACGAGCACCAACCATCACAAACCAACCTGGACCAAGATGGAGCTTTAACGGTTGTGCTGTTTGACCAGCATCCAAACGTGCTTGGCGATTTTTTTTTTAGCAGGGAGCAGATGTCAGCTCTTTTATAGGCTGGCTCTGGGGTTTGAAGCCGTTTTGGATTTTCAGTTGGTCATGGTTGCGTTAGACCTCGAAGCCCTCTAGGCACGTTCGTCAGGCCGCTAAAGAATTTTACAGTGACAAATCTATGATGTATGATGAGCTAGCTAAGCTTTTGAGAGGTATAATTAGACAAGCTTGTGAACGAGACGGAGAGAAGATTCTCCGAACTTTGCTTGCCACAAACGTGATAATTGCAGGTCTTGAGGGAGCATGGAGTCTGGAGCCACTCCAGAGGTTTGTTCTCTATAAACCTGCTTTTTTACGTGTTGAGTACGTCACAGTCAGGTCACTAGGGTCTGGATCATCTCATACTATTGAGTGTATTACTGTAAATAAGCATCCTAGCTGTACTTTTCTGTACGATACTAATGTCGAAGACCTGAGTGTCCATGACCACTGATATGAAACTACATGATACTAGTCATCGTCTTAATTAAGAGTCTGCTGTCAGGTTCACGAAAACTCCACAGGTGCCAGAACTTCACGCTTTAAGAAAATAACGATATATAATGTGTCTCATTTTTATTATAGTGCTGAACATATAGTTTGTTCAGCACATCCCATAGCTGCTTGATTTAATTGCGATCTGGGGAATTTGGAGCCCAGGGCAGCACTCCAAACTTTGCCAAGTCCATGTTTGTCACTCCAAACCTCTTCTGAACAGTTTTGAAGTGTGTCAGGCCACACTACCCTGCTTCCAGAGGCCACTGCCATTAAGGAATCCCATTACCCTGAAGGGGTGCACTCGGTCTGAAACACTGAGTACGTACACATGCACTTCATAATAGGATAGTGATCGGATTTGTGCGGTTATCTGATTACTCAAGTGGTCATGTATACAGCATACTACGATCTAGAAATCAGATTAAGCAATCCAATAAAGAGAGCTGGATTTTTACACCAGTATTCGGGGTACTAATGGCCAGTTATATACCAGTTACCCCAATTTCAATCAGATTAGGCAGTCTGTGCCTGAGCGGCTAGCGGAAGAAACATGCCATTGACCAACTGGGGGATTACTAAGTGGGATCTGGCAACCATGGACTTAAACGCTGAATGGCTATTAGACATTTTGTAGAGATGCTGCCAGCAATATATGCTCAAGAAAAGGAAGAATTTGGGTATTAAATATTACAAATGAAAGTTTCTCACGTTTGCGAGTCTATTTCATTGTGGCAAAGTAGAAATCCATGCATGCGTCCTCTTAGATCGGATTACTGACAAAACCTGCCTTTACGCAGCTTATTATGGATTATTAAGAGCATGTAAATACACTTAGTGTTCAGGAAGGTGGTAGGTGTCAAAGTAGCATCTGCATGAAGGCCAGGACTCGGGGTTTCCAAGCAGAACATCAGGCACATCATACACTGACAATGTTATTCACTTCAGCCTTTAAAGGTTTTAATGTTAATGGCTGATCTATGTATGATTATATATACAGGTGGGAGCATTGAAAAGAATTCTACTTGTAGACAGTCAAAGGGAAGCTGCTGCTGAACTTGATGTATTGCATCCAAACCCAAAACACAGTTGTGTTTTATTGTCTGCTGAAGGCTTAAAAACTGCACTTTGTCTGTCCCGCCGGTGTGTCAGGCTGATGCTCTGGGTTACATTATTACTCTTGCAGTATTAATGATGTCACATGGCAGTGCGGCTCACTGCTAGTGCGTCTCGCCCTATGCTGCTTTTTATTAGACTGAGATCCCACTACACCAGTCTGGTGCCCGTCTTTATACTGTTAGAGAGGTGGGGCGGGGCAGGAATCCATCAAGAGCATAAATCAGTAATGAATGATTTGCTATTTCTCATGTGTCTCAGGCTGTGCTCTAGCTGTGCTGTGACCTGTGGGAAATCTGTTCCTTATCTTTAACTGGCCCAACCTGAGTCCTCCTCATCATATTCTTTTTAAATATGGTTTTACAATTTAAGCAATTCTGGGTTAAGGGCCTTGCTTAAGGACCCAACTGTGGCACAGGTGGGAATTGAACTCTGGACCATCGGGTGCCTTAACTACAGTCCCACTACAGTATCAGTAGGTTAGAACGAGAGCTCTTTTTCACAGCATTACATTTCCCGGGCACCGTGCTAGAGGAAAAAGGCGATCTGTGGTTCGCTAATGTAAGCCTTTCCTTTTTCTGGATGTTTCTCTGTAGCAGGTTTAGTTTATGTCCTGATTTACAGTAGTTTGTGTATGTACAGGATGTACCTGTGCGTTTGTATGGGCGCGATTGCGTTATCAGGACGATCTCTGGGTGTGTGCATTCATGCGGATGGTATCACTGGCTTTGGTGTGTGTAGCGTCAGAAGCTGATAAGGTTTTAATCAGCTGTCAGTTGTAGGCCGTGCATCTGGCTGGACAGTGTAGAACGCTGCCTCAAGGTTCATTAGAGTTCAGATTTGGTGCAGAGAGCAGGAGACCCTGTTCAGACACCAGGTAAGGTACTGGACTATGGACCAGAAGGTCTAGGGTTCAAATCCCACCTCTGTCAACCTCAATTGGGCCCCTGAGCAAAACCATAGCTTAACCCACAATTGCTTGGATTGTAAGAGTGTATGAATTACAAGCAAGGGCATCTGCTAAATGACATAAATGTAAATATGTCACAAAAGTAAATGCACTCAGTATTCAAGTTATTTGAGATTTAATGTAGCCATATGTTAAACAAATATATATATATATATATATATATACACTGGTGTGTTTTATATGCTATCGTTTTATATTCTCTTTTCTATTTTATTATATTCTTTCTAAGCATATATTTGCGTGTCCTCCCCATGTCTGTATGAGGAGTTTGTTAAGCTAACTGGTGTTTCTAAAGTGCCCTTACTATGTGGCAGTGTGTATGAGTGTGTGAGCGTGTGTCGTACGATGGATTGGTGCCCTGTCTAGGATTGTCCCTGCCTTCTGCCCTGTGCTGCCAGCTTGGCACTTTGTGAGCCTGACTAGGATTAAGTGGATGACAAATTACATTCATTATTGTATTACCTTTAGATTATTATAGCCTCTTTAAATATTATGTTTTATTACAATTTATTTTATTTTGTATTTTTTATTTCAATACAGTTATTTTTTTCTCGCGTCTGTGTATTTAACATTTTTTTTACTATATACATTTTTATACTATATTTGTTATTTAGATTTAGTTTTTTTTTTTTACGCATAACATCCAGACTGCTTAATGAGGTTGGGTTTCTTTTTGAGTCTTGGTCCTCTTCCTCAGCACATTTAGAGATTTTTCTTTGCCACTGACACCCTAGGCTCTGTCACTTAGGGCTGTCGGCCAGGACTGTTGCAAGGCTGCTTTGTGACCCTGCTTTATTGTAAAAAGCAATGCAGAAATAAATTTGACTTGGCTTATACATTGGGTTACTCCCTGCATGGCCGTCCAAACAAGCATGGACATGTCTAGCTCTAGCTGGTGAGCATGATACATTTATTAACTAGTTTAACTCAAATTTTTTAACAATGCACCTGAAAACAAGTTATCAAAACATAACAGTGGTTTTAAACAGTTTTAACAACCATCTTATTTTAAACATGAACTCAAGCCAGTGGCACAGCTCTAGAGATCCCCGGTTCCATTCTCAACCCGTGTGGAATTTGCATGTTCTCCCGGCATCTGTGTGGGTTTCCATCACGTGCTCTGGTTTAATTCCACATTCCACAGACATGCATTAGGTCCCAGTGTAAGTGACTGAGTGCTCTGTGGGATTTCTACTGGTTGGAACTGAACTTACGAAACGTGCGCCTTCCCCCTATTAAAGAAAATGCAATCGTGTAAAGTAACAGAAAGTTTTCACAAGTAAAATCTGTAACAACACAGGAAGTGGGTGAACCAGTGCTACGAACTGATTTACATACTGCACACTATGCATATAAACAGATTTAAAGCCATTCAAAAGAATTAACTGGAATCCATTGTCATCCAGGAAGTCAATTTCCTCCCCTTATTCATTCATTCATTATCTTCAGCTTAATCCACACGGGGTCGCGGGCCAGCCCGTGCCCACCTGGCAACACACACACAGTCACACACTAGGGGCCGTTTTGGAGACACCAATTAACCTAACGTGGGAAGAAACCGGAGTACCCAGAGTGAACCTATGCAGACACGGGGAGGACATGCAGACTCCACACAGAAAGGCCGCTCCACCCTGGGATTGAACCCGGGACCTTCTTGCTGCGAGGCAATTGAATTATTATTATTATTAAATACCTGAATTTACAAAACTGTAAAAAGTTTGGCTTATTTGGAATATTTAAATAGCGAATTCCTATTTACACGATCTGTCATGGGGAATTCGCTTTACGTTTTCTTTAATTAGTGCATTTGTGACTGTAATACATGAGTACATTCTAAACCAGATCAATAATAAACATTGTTTACACCTATACATTATTATTACACATAGAGCACTGTGCAAAAGTCTTAAGCCATCATTAGATTTTTTTTTTTTTTTTTTTAAGCAATGGAATAATGTCCAAATATAATATATCGTCAACGACTGGACCCAAAAATGTCCAACTTGGATTAGTGACTTCATACTTCTCTTTTCTACTGATCTTCATACCAGTTTTTATGAACTAGGCACATTTAGGCCTTTTCACCCTGTTCCTCGGCTACTCTTGGAAAAAGATTATTCCTGACTGCAGAAGGGTCAACTTGGCATCCCAACAAAGCTGCCAAATGCTGCTATTGATCAAATGTAACTTGGTCACATTAAATACTTGCCCCAGTAGCCTATAGAAGCTGTTTTTCCTGAAACAATATACAGCGTTCCCTCGCCACTTCACGGTTCACCTTTCACCGACTCGCGGCTTTTCTAAAAATATGAATGGAAAAAAATAAATCGTGAAGTTTCGCTGCATCACTGGTTTTTGTGGAATATTTACATTTTTAAAAAAAAAAATCACAAAATTTATAAAAATATATAAAAAATAATATTTCGAACAATAAAGGAATGTTATAAAGGATAAAATATGAGGATTGACAGTAAATAGCTGTTGTTTATACTCAGTGTGTAGGATATGAGGTGCTGTAAGCTCGATACGGACGGAGCAGGTGTGATACGAGAGTGATGTATGGAGTGTTAAGTAAAGAGAAACGTTCCATTACTTCAGCGTGTTGCTCGATTATTCAACAGTTAACAACACTACAATAGCGTACTGACTCGGCGGATGAATACTCACCAAAAACGAGAAGTACGACATCGGCCGCCTGAGTCGCTACTTACCGACATGACGAGTTTTTATCTGTGGTTTTGTGTTCTCTGTTTGTGAAAGTTTCATTCTAGACTGAAGTCATTCAAGCCCTACGATGAAACCCAAACGTTCTGCAAGTTCTACGGCTAAAATAGTGTAGAAATACTTCAGTAAACAGAGCGTCCCTACTTTGCGGATTTTCGTTTATCGCGGGTGGTCCTGGAACGTAACCCCATACGCCATAAACGAGGGAACACTGTATTCTGTAACTATATTTCACTCGAAACGCTGTCGTGTAAATTCTTGAGGAGAATGAAGAATGTCCTGTGAGCGTGAAAACAAGAATTCCGAGCCTCCAATCACCATCCATTTCAGCATGGACAGAGAGGAAAAGAGTTGGATATTAGGTCTGTCGGTTCTGTTTTTGGGTGTTGACTGCTTGCTGGGTGTCCCTGCGTGAAAGCGATCCTTGGGATATTTATTTCAGCTCTCACTGTTCCCTCATAGTCGTACACAGTGACTATTGATTAATCGTGCTGGAGTAAATGTGGCATTGATCTGCTGCTTGGTTAAGTGCTGGCCCTAGCTCCGTGTCACCTCTCACTCCCTCCTTTCTAACCAGCATCTCTGCCACTCCCAGGAGATCAGACCAGGCCTTCCCTCCTGCTGTTCTACCCCATCACCACATGACACGTGCTCAATCAGATGGGTTTAACTGTCGGGACCTGCAACCGTGTTGACAGGCGTTAAAAACACCGTCTTGCTCTCTCGATCCCAGGAGGCTTGATGTTCATAGTGACATTTATTACTCGGGTGGGGGTGGGGGGGGGGTGGTGTGTTCTCTTTGCATTTTATGGAGAAAAAGAAAAGTGCTTCGCCTGTTCCCATTGGCTTTGATGGCTTCATCCATCTCGGGCTAATCACCTCATTCCTAATGCTGTTAAATTGTCTTTCCCAATTCCAACTCATTTCATCATGGCCATTATTCAACGGGACACCCGTAACCATTGTTTTTCTTTCAATCTGAACGCAGCCTGACTAATTCTTGCTCCCGGCCTCGGCAACTCCTTCCAAAGAAAAGTGTTCTCCCAAATTTACGAGCTGATGAAACGGGTGATCCAGAGCTAAACATATTTCTACCATATGTACCCTCATTATTGTCACGTTCATCATGCGTAGCCGACGACAGCGTATCTGCGGGAGCGTTTGTACGCGCGTGGGAGTGATGATCTTGCACCGTTCAGTTTTTTAAATCGACATCTGCCTCGCCGTAGTCTGTAGTCAAGGAGCCCAACTTATTTCATGTAATTATGCCCCTCATAACATAACCAAACAATATGTCGTGAATATCAATATGATTAAATTCTCTCCGCAGCTTTTTTTTCTCGATTGCCTCTCTGTTCATGGCTTACAAGTCAATGAATCGTTAGGAGAATAAGTTATCTGTGGAGAGCAGCTCTCACTGCGGCTCAATTTGTTTCCTGTAGTCGCATGACAGATTCAATTCAGTGGCGCAACCAATGGGACTGGCAACCATGTATTATGCAGCAGTGTGGCACAAGCAATTAATCAATTACTTCCAATGAAGTGCACCAGAAGTAACCGCCATTAGAAGCTATTATGTAAAAAGTAGTCTTCTCGATTGGCTAAGAGTCGTGCAAACCTTGAAATAACACAAGAATTGAATTAGCTGGGGCCCTTCTTGTTCGTTCCTCACTTGTGGCTAGCGCATTAGGGGTCTAGACCTGGATAACCGGTTTTGTGACCGTGTGTATTGTTAAGAGCAATAAGCACGTGGAGTAATATGTGTAACAACCAGGCAGTTCGGTGGCTCGGTGGGTAAAAGTCTCAACAGCCAGGGTCTTTTCTGTGTGGAGTTTGCATGTTCTCCTATTGACCTTTACTCCAGGTACTCTGGTTACCCCACAGTCCACAGACTTTTTTAATTGGTGTCTCTAAGGTGTCCATAGTGTGTGAACGTGTGTTTGAGTATTTGAGTATATGTGCCCGATGATGGATTGGCACCCTGTTTTGGGTTGTTCCTGTCCTGGGTCCTGTGCTGCCGGCTAGTCAGCGGTTCTCCCACCACCCTGTGGAAGCGGATAAAAATGTGATTGAATGACTGTATAACGAGCTCAAGCTTAAACTGTTTGCTTTTGCTGGACCTAAGCCTAGGATGGACTCGTGTCTTGGCCAGGTCTTCTATGCTCTGACCCAGGGTTTCCCTGCAGAACATCAGCTAGAGCATCACTTTCCTTCCACCAGTTGTTCTTCATCCCACAGTGAATTCGGGTGTCATCATGTCCCCAGAAAAATGATATGCACACGAAAGAAAAACATGACCGGTCAGACCAAACGACCCAAATCCATCGCTTTAAGGCTCGGTTCTGACACTCGTGTGCCCAGTGTAGGAGCTTTCTTCATTGCACTCGTGTTAGCAGCCCGTGGCTAGGCAACCCGATACCCAGCAGAGGGCGCTGCACTGTGTTCCTGTAACCAGCATTAAATGTTTGTGAGTTGTACCGCAGTAGCTTTTCGGTGACATTTTGCTGCCTCTTAAATTCAAACAGCAAATAGAGCACTTAAGGGTGCGATCTTCCGAACAAAAATGCAAGCAATCCAGTCCAGTATGCCAGCCGCCATAAAACCAAAGAAGAAGAAGAAGAGCCAGCGTGAGATCATAGGCATATAATATTCCTTATGTTATATTAAAGTTATATCATGCTTATGTGAATTCATTTATAGGTGCAATTTCAGACACTCCCTCAGTCTTAGTGCCGCTGTCCCGGTGAAAGTGCGTTCGCCCCAACGGCTGGAAAGTTTCACTTTATTGATGTTATGCATTGTATTATGTTCTTTTTCTTTCTTTATGCTTTTAGCCATTAATTACATATGAATACAGGCTTAAAATCCATTAATTTTCACATTACTTCTTATGAGGAAATTTGATTCCGACTTCGATCAAATGGGACAACCACCGGCCTCCTGGACCCAATTAAGTTCGCGTTAATTACCTGAATATTTCGTGTCCAGTGAACGATCTCACCCAAAACAATTTAAGGAGTCAGAGAACTGCAGTCTGTCAGGGTATTAAAATGCATAGACATGCTTTAAAACATTTTTTGAAAGGAAGAAATTCCCATCCGTTATAGCTTTGTAGTAGTTCTAACAAAATACAGATTTAAGTTCGCAGCAAACTAGAAACCTGCAAGGGTGTTGTGTAGGCCGAGGTTAAGTGAGCTGATACCCGAACAGTGTTTATGTACTGAACTGATTCAGACAGATGTGAGACGTGGTGCAACAAAGGTGGTTTACAGTGCGTAATTGCTTTCCCGAGTTCACATTTTCTGTATCAATTCCTGCTGAAAAACCCCACAGCAGTGTGCTCACCCGTCAGAGTGCAGCAGTGATCAGAAAGAGAGACGGTTAGACCTTCTGCGAATCTGGCGGCTGTTCCAGGAAACAGACAGCGGCACGCATAAACACTCGGCATGCTCGCAACGGCTCTCTGATGTCACCAGCTGAGATCGAGCGAGAAAGAGAGAGAGAGAGAGGGAGAGAGTGGGAGGAGACGGAGGCAGCTCGAGATACTGCCTGAGGGCGCACAGAGCGTGGTCATTGAGAGACAGAGAAGAGAAGAAGCCAGTCTGTGTTTTGGTCAGTGTGGATTGACCGACAGAGCGAGGCTGAGAGAGCGAGAGAGCGAGAGAGAGAGAGAGAGGCTTTACGCCGGTCAGCTATTAAACAGCAGCTTTTAAGCTTACAACTGAAAAGCTCATGGGTAAGAGCTCTCTGCATGTTGCTGTACACTGTGTGTGTGTGTGTGTGTGTGTGTGTGTGTGTGTGTGTGTGTGTGTGTGTGTGTTGCGTGAATGAATGAGTGGGTGGACAGGTTTTGAGGACTGATCTACTCGAGAATAGACTTTATTGAATGGTGCTGATGTGCGTTAATGTGCATCCTGGAGCACGTAGTGATGAGAGCTGCTGTATGGACCACGTCACTCTTCTGTGCAAGCATGAAAATAGACATTGCAGCGAGTGTGATGGAGCCGAAACGTTCGGACTGAAAGCAATAAGATGTAGGGAATGTAAGAAGAAATGAGCAGCGAGCGCGTGATCGGTCTCTAGGCAGTACTGGTGAGGCGGCAGGACTTCATGGCATTCCCTGTTACTAGTGGCAAAGGTTTCCCATGTGTGCGAGTGTTTATTTTTTGCATGCCATCTCCGGCTGTGCAGATACACGGCTCGCTGTCGGCTGGATGCTGCCGAGCTGATGCGTCTGTGCTTAAGTGCTGGTGCCTTCAGCGAACGAAAACATGTTGCTTTGCAAGTAGGATTTGCTTTCGTTTCATTCTCATTTCGTCTCATTGCCGTGTCACAGGCTGTTCATCTCTCTCTCTCTCTCTCTCTCTCTCTCTCGCTCTCTCTAACATTCTCGCCAGCAGCCTGCAGCGTCCTAGCTCATGCCATTAACATCTCATTGCACATAATTCAGTCTCACTGTTCCCCCAGCAGCAGCAGTTATCGCACCTCTCCTTAAAATCAACAGTCAAACAAGTGCACCGGATTGACTCGTGCACAAAACATTAAGACTGCCCTCCGGTTTTAATGGCCAAAGTGTTCACTCGCACCATCTGCTCGCTCTTCCAGTCCTTGGGCAGCACACAATGTGAGAGGCTTTCATTAAAGATGCAGTCAGGCCAAAGGCGAATGAAAAGGGAAGATGAATGGGAAGTGATTTGGAAACGCTCGGCGAGGTTCTTGACTTTGCCGTCCATGAATTCACAAACCTGGCAAAATAAAGCTTAATAACACGTCGAGCTAAATCAACCGAATCGAAAAGAATCTGCCTTACTATTTGCTTAGACGTGTTCAACGACTGGAAGCCATATCGGTATCGGCCTACAGCTGATTTGGATCTAGATCAATGGCTTTAGGGGGACGGTTTGGAGGATATTTCAAACCACTTATTGCTTAACTTAAGGGCAAAATGAAGTGAATCGAGCAAAGTAAGAAGTGACAGTTAAGGAAGAGGATCATACACACAAGTAAAACCTGCCATGCCCATTGCTACGGCAATGCTGATGGAGTTTATCGCTCTGGGTGATCCTCTGTTGTGGAGGACCTCGGGTTTTGACAGCTAAACCACACCGAGTCATCGTTATCCTTCTGACGTCGCCCTAACACAGTTACGCAACCTGGCATCGCCACGACCTGGTATCTGCGTTGGCAAATATGAATCATTCATTCATTATACAGTGTTTGTTATCCTTGTTTTCTCCCACACATTTCTGTGATTAATACGGGCCAAATCACTTAACATACAGACATGGTTCGAACACTGTCACATGTATAAACACCCTGCGTGCTTTATACGATCGATCATTTTCAGTCCATTTTGGCTTTGAAATTCCAAAATGGAAAAATTAAAAAGAGTTGGAGGATTGTTCAGATTCAAATTTCAACCGACAATTTGGAGGTTGCAACCAGGGCTGTGCCATATCGTGTCGTTCGCGATAATAGCGATATAGTTCTTCAAACGATATGAAACATCCATATCGTGATATTCCGACGTCTTTACGGAATGACGTAATGTATTATATAAGTATAAGTATGGCGTACTTATATTACATGACTCAAAGGCAGAGCAACAGATCGAGTTTGACCCATAAAGGGGAGCGACTTTGGTAGTGTGGAGACAAAATATCAGATGTACAACAAACTACAGTAACACGTAATAAATGCGAAAGGTCTGTAACAGGAAAAGGGGGAACATCTAATGTGGACAGGCAGAAGCCTGCGCATGAGTACGTCAAAAATTCCACCAGGTAAGGCTTTTAGTATAAAAATATATTTTGTTGGAGTGGAATGTTGTTGAAATACGTCGCCAAATGTATCGTTATCGCCGAAGTACCCTAAATATTGTGATATTATTTTAGGGCCATACGGGCCGCCCCTAACTGCAACTGTAATCGATGATCACTCAGTATCTGTGAGACTCTGTGTAGGTGTGTCCCGTTTCAGGGGCTTGATCCTTCCTAAGGCTCCATTTAGGAACCGATTGCATCATAATGTCTAGCCTGGGCCTTTTCGAAGGTTCCTTGATATGCGGCCGAGAGGCGCGCTCATGGTAGCGAAATACCTGCTTGTTCCTAGCCAAGTTATAACGATGTTTACTGTGCGATGTGATGACACATTCAACACACACACACACACACACACACACACGAGTAAACACTTCCAATTGCATCCTCACACACACACACACACACACATATAAGTGACAAAAGTATTGGGACACACATTGTTTTTACTCGCAAGCATTCTTGCAGTTTCTTCAGGAAATGCAGTTGTAGTTCATTTTCTTATCCTCTTAATCCTTGGTCAGGGTCACAGGAAAGCCAGTGCCTAGTGGGCAGCAGGCAGGAGCAATCCTCGACAGGACTCCAATCCATTGTAGGGCATGTAGTGAAACCAGGGATGGAACCATGGTAGTAGTCAGATGTGTGCATACAAAATATGAGCTACAACCATTTGGATTGAATTCCCCTATTGGCACATCTCTAGTCCCCACCACAATTGCCGGCTTGCACGTTTGCCTGATTAAGAAAAGCTAGCTGTTTGAGTCTCATCCCCTCCAAACCACCCAAACATGACCTGAATGCTGGTCTATTCCCGTGAGATCTCTGAATGCCTCCTTTTCCTGACTGGTTTGTCTCACTTTACTCTTCTAGGACCAGTTTTACACATGCATGTATGCCACAAACAGCTGATATAACATGAGCGGAGCTTTGCTAAATATTAGAAGGCGCTGAATGGTAGTTTCATCCTCGCTCAGGAACGTTTGCTATTCATTGAAGCGCTCCATTCAGAATCACAGGTCCCCTCCAAACTCACAGTGCCACTTAAAAAGAAATTAAGAGGAAGGAAGGAGAGTGGGTGGATGCGTGGACAAGTGGATGTCTGCCTGATAATGGCTAGAGGATTTCTAGGCTGTTACATTTAATCAATTAGTCATTTATCAGACACCCTTTTAGAGTGATACAGCGAATACAATATCTTATTTATTCAGCACCCCTGCTTGGTACGGTCGAGGTCAAGTGGGAGGGCTGTCCAGTTCCCATGCCACAGAGCATGGGCTAATCGAAAGCGGTACGACAGTCCGTTAGGGCCGGCAGGGGGTCACTGTTGCACCTTGAGAGAACAGTCCATCAGTCAGCCTGTATGTGTTCCCGAGCTTGCTGTTGCACCGTGCCATTTTTGAATAGTCCAATACCTTAATATCTGCACATGCACCTGGGTGATCAGATAATGGGAAAACTCTGGGAATGTTCAGATTTCTACTTTGCAACCAATCAGCAATCTCACAGAAACTTCAAACTTTCTCATTAAACAATCAGATTCTTGTTCGAATATATACTGCATTTAATTTCAGGGTTGCCAGATCCCGCGAGAGAATCCTACTGTGCTACTAAACCTAAAAGAAGCGAAATGTCTAAGGATGAGCGGGCCTGGCAGCCACGTGCTTTTCTGCTAGACACGCTTTGTGTATGAAGACTGTTCATCTGATTACTTTTTATTTCTAGATCAGTGTATGCTGTATACATGACCCCTTGGGTAATCAGATAACTGCAGAAATACGACTATGATCCGATTTTTAAGTGCATGTCAGCGCACTCGGTGTACATTCATTACAAATGCAGGAATGATAGAGCCCAATGTGGATCCCGCTTTTTGCTCTCCCTGATTGACTGACGGCTTCTCAGGGCCGATCACAGATCTGATCTAAGAGCGCTTACAAGCCTGGCTTGTCCCTGTGGTTTTGCCCTCATCTAACCTGTGTGTTTGTCATATCAGCGCAGTATACCAGAGTGAGATCATCCTGTTGCCGCTCTGCTCTGCTCCGCTCTGCAGTGATACTGAATCTGCTGCTTAGCTGCTCTACCCTGCAGCCCGAGAAGCCCGATCTATTTATAGCTCCACCAGCCAGAATGGAAGCATACGCTGGAACCGTTAACTAGCGGGTCAGGGCTGATCGATACCTTCTATCTCAGGATGAAAATCGATAGTGGCAGATGATTTACTCGCTATGATACCCCGATACACTCTTTAACACTCGAACAGTCGTAAATAAGAAAAGCAGAAATCATATTCAAGAGGATTCGAACGATTTTGGTCTCTGGCCTCATACGTAATACCCCTGTGTATTGGCATTAGTGTTTGTTGAAGCACGATCCAAAGTTTTCTTTTTTGTTTGTTTTTTTTCAAAGCGTTCCCTTTCTTGGAATTAGCTTAGTTAGTATCATTATTTTACATCGTGAAGATCCTGTATTTGGGAGCTAAGGATCAGCAGTTTTTGGGTTTGAAGCCCGGGCTGGACATGCAGCACTGGATGAGAAAACCCGGATGCAAACCTTTCACAAAGATCTTCCTCTTGTTTATACCTGCTTTACCTGTAGACACTCTGGAAGTCATTGGGTGCAGATAAGCATGTGCCTTTAACAACAGTTCACTCTTGTTAGGTCCGATCTGGCTGGAGGGTACTGTCAGGACTGGGACCCGGGTCACCATGGTAGTGGGCTAGTGAAAGGGTGCTGTTCCTCCAGAACATGGCTATTTAGTCATGCCATTATTAGAATTATATTTATGTTTTATGTCCGGTTATCGATCGGTCTTTGTACTGCTCGTTGGTTTTTCATGTTCTAGTAGGAGTGTACGATGTGCGTATTCCACTGTGACATTGTGATTGCTGTGTTAACGATGTGCTAGCTCACGTTCCCGGGTATGTTACTCACTCACTTGCAAAGTAAGTTCATGTATTCACTGTGTCACACCGCCATTAGGGCAGACCACTGCGTGCTAGCGCTATAGCTCAAGCTGACTTTCTACCCAAAAGTGCACGACTGACGTTATAAATGAGTGAACAAACAGCGCCAGGAGACAAAATACAATCAGCACTAGCCTCACAGTCTACACCAGGGGTTTGGCTTTGAAAGTTGCTTAGAACACATCAATGTACAAACATTGTGTGTCTACATGCACTTCATAATCGGATCATAGTAGGATTATTGCAGCTGTCTGGTTATTCAAGATTATTTATATTATTTATCTAGAAACAGATGAAGTAATCAGATAAAGAGAGCTGGGTTTTACCCCAGTAATCAGGGTATTAATAACATTTATACCTGGCACCCTATTTCAATGGCATTTGGCAGACTGTAGATGTGCACAGAGCGGTTACCAGGTCCGTTAATTCTTACAGGTATGACTTCTTTTGGGCTTATTTACATAGAACAGGTTGGGGATTCTCTCGTGGGACCTGGCAACCCCAAGGGTAAACACAGCATCTGCTAAACTGCTGTCCCGCAAGCACTTTGCTCTGTGTACACTCCATAAAAGGAAGAATTTTAATATAAAAAAATGTAAGTTTACCTCACATCTTTCTGTGAGATTATCGGCTGAGCACAAAGTAGAAAACCGATTCCCGGCTTGGTCGTGCAAACCCCGAGGTTTCCCATTATCCGATTACCCAAAGTGCATGTATCCTCTTCGATCGGATTACTGACAAAATCCGCTTTACTGCAGTTTGTTAACAGATAAATAGTAAGTGCATGTAAACACACACTGTCTCAAAAATCGGTTGCCATTAAAGAAAGCTTGACAACTAACTTATATTGCTTAGAATAATTAGGCGATATTTAAAACTAGAATGATTTCTATTGTGAGCCATGTATATCATTCTTCTGAATTTAAAGAATATATCTTGAGTCAGCTGGCCGTGACAGACTTAAACAAGCCAAGCACAAAACCAGCACAAAAACACACCTAGAAAACCTGCAAAAAAAAAGTGCCTCATAACAAGAAAAGCAACAGATGGTAAGAACTTTTGAACCAATTACATCACGGCAGACAAGGGTTAATGTGTCATCACATCGCACAGTTCAGATGACTGAAAGACAACCAGCTTTTGGATAGTTTTTCAGATTCGGGTTAGGAAGTATTTTATGGTGTGTGATAAATATTGTTATGGTGATAGAGAGTATGCTTCACGAACACCGAACAACTGCAGGCTTTAATTAAAGAGTAACGAAGAGTAATTAGTCCCATTTACTTTGGAGTGCAGCACATTTTGAAAAGAAATCACTTAACTGATTTCTAAGTACTTTTAGTAGTTTAAAAGAATCCGTCTCGGACTGATTCTCGCATTTTGTCTGCGATCGTCTGCATGACGATACCTATCGTGTATGGGGGAAAAAACCCTTTCGTTATTGTGATAATATTTTCAGCATATCACCCGCCCCTACTACGTAAAATCCCAGGAAATACCGAGATATCATGTTTCCGAATATCACACACCCCCACGTCCTTTCATCTGCCGTTAGCAGCGGTAATTGCTGGACGTTTTCGTTCGCGCGGCCGGCTTTACGTTGGACCGTTCACTGTAAACATGCCGTGCATAATTATGGTCCGTGCTCTTGCGTACCTAGGTGGGCCCGCAGGTTTGGGTATGTGTGCGTGCTGTGTTTCGCACACTCTTGCCCCGTGTTTGTTTTGGCTGGCTGCTGGTAGAGGTGATTGCTGTGGCTTGCCTAGCTTGGCAGCGTGTGATGTAGCGGAGAACGATTAAAGCTGTGGCTGTATGCATGAGCACAGCTAATTGTGCTGTGGTGGATCTCGGGCGGAACGCTCTTTCCTGCGTTCTAGTGCATCTGCCAAAGTCTCGGCCCCATCGAGCAGGCTGAAGGCAGCGGGGATGCTTGCAGTGATTAAAGTGCCCTATGAGGCCCTGTGGCCCGGGATGAGTGGCTGCAATTGTGGATTCATTCCAGAGTCTGAAGCAGATCTAAACGGGACGGCGGCCGTGTGGGAGGCTGTGAGAGGCTCTGTGCAGTCAGGTGAACAGGAGAAGTGACAGTTTGAAAAGTTACACTAGCATTCAGAAGCATTGCATGGATGCCTTTTATTCATGAATCCACAATCAAATCGAATCCTTAGTAGCTTAGTAAAAGCATGACAAAAATGATCTGAACCATTACTGCAGCAGAGTTGTTTCTTAATTAATAATACTTAAAAGCAAATTGGTTAGATCAGTTATTCTGAGAAAGAATTAACAGAGCAAACGTTACTCTTAATGAGTGTAGGGACTGTGGTGGAGAAGCAGTTAAGGTACTGGACCTTTGACCAAAGGTTGAGGGCTAAAGCCCTAACACTGCCAAGCCACTGTTGGGCCATTGAACAAGATCCGTATCTAGGCCTGGGTACGTAGAATTGTACCATTTAACGACCATCTACCGTCCAGTTAATGTCTGTTCTCTTTAACGACTGGCGTTGACAATCATAATATACTGCTTACAAAAATTGGAAGATACTTTTTGACCAGAGACTGTTCTAACTCGGCTGATGTGTTTAAAGACTTTTGGGACTTTCCTCTACGCATTCATTTTTCCCAGAGATCTTGTGTTGATGATGGGAGATTTGGACCACCGAGTCTTCTCCAGCATATCCCAAAGATTCTCAGTAGGTTTCAGGTTCTGGCCAATCCATGTGTTAAAATGATGTCCCATGCTCTCTGAACCACTCCTTCACTATTTGAGCCCGATGAAACCTGGGATCGTCATCTTGGAATATGCCCATGCCATCAGAGAAGAAAAACATGCATTGATGGAATAACCTGGTCGTTCAGTATATTCAGGTAAGACCATAGCCCCGCCCCCACAGGCTTGTACGAGAAGCACTAGGCATGATGGGTGGGTGTATCACTTCTGTCGCCTCTCTTCTGGACTCATCAGACCAAATGACCTTCTTCCATTGCTCCAGAGTCCGATCTTCATGCTCTTACTTCCACTATTAAACCTGTCCCAGAGTTCTACTGTTTTACTGCGGTTTAATTTCACCAAACGTTGTTTTTTTTTTTCCCGACCACAATCCTTTCTCAAAGATTAAGTTTACCCACTGTCCTTCCACTTTTTCAATAATGCTTTGGACAGTTGTGAGTCGCTTTTGCAATCTTCTTCGACGTTTTCTCTACCAATCTCTACTTTCTCTACTTTCACACGACTACAGGAAGTGTCTTTTGACGTGGTCCTCGAACAAACCAGACGTTCCTCACTGAACCAGTTACGGTTAAATTACTGGTTGCCATCTGAAACATAATCACCCATGCATTAATTATCTAATTTGAGCCTCTACCTTTACCTATTTCCTTACTTAAATCCAGGTGGTGGTCAGGCAGCATATTAACGTCATACTTGCAGTCTTAGTGAAACTAAGTGATGAGTTTTGTTCATCCTTAAGATCATTCATGTCACCTAGGCTGGGTGAAACATGCAACGGAAAAGCCTTTCATATCTGGTGTTGCTTAATCTGCAGAGTTAAAGTCAGACCTCTGTAGGCAGTGTGTTTTGGCCTTTATGGTTTTTTTTTTTTTCATTTGCAGAGATTTGCTCAGATAGATGAGGTGCTGCCGGAGGCCGAGTTGAAAGTGCGATATCGAATGATGCTGAAGTTGTTGATCTCTAGTGCCAAACATTTTTCCCAATATCCACAACTGTGACATGTGCTTCGGCAGAATGTTCTCTATGGCGAGCTAACAAAAAGTCTTCTCTTTGAGCTGGCGATGATTAATGCGTAACATGTGCGAGTGTAAAAACACTCACACTTCTGTATCATATTAATCCCCGTTGGAACATTCTCTGTTCCCCTCCCAGACCCTGTCACGACCCATTCTAAATGACTTGTTTCTGCCCCGTTTTTAGACCAAATGCGCTGATGGCGCTCGATGCCAGGTCTGGATGTGGAGCGGTGGAATAACATAATGTTCCCATGCTCCCGATCTTATGGTGCAGCTGTGGCTAAAGGGAGCTTTTCGCCTTTCTGATGTAAGGAGGCAGGCATGCTAGCTTTGCGTGGCAGGTCCGTGTGTGTTCCTGTACCAGAGCCGGTCCAGCTGTTTACACACGCTGCTGCGCAACGAGCGAGCCTGCTTAGATCATTGTGACCTCATCACGGGGGTCTCGGCCAGTGCTGTTTCTTTATTTAACAAGCTTGGATGGGTGCAGGGGGCGGGGGTGCACTGGGGTTATTTAGGAGTTTGGAGAAGAGTCAGGCATGCCAAGGCCAATGTGTGCCCAGTGGTTCCCAAGACTCCAGAGTTTTCTCAGGAGCAGTGCCCTGCTAAGCCACATGACCCTTCTCTCTCTCTCTCTCTCTCTCTCTCTCTCTCTCTCTCTCTCCCTCTCTCCCATGAATCCTCTAAGCTTACATATACGGTAAATTTCCACGGTACACTGAGCTTTTACGTTTTTCGACAGGAGACAAAATGGATGCTTTACTTTGTTGTGCTACCATACTACAAGCTTATCAAGTGTGGCATGTTTTAAAAGCTACGACATCAAAACACTTTTGCTCGAGAATCAGACTTATTTTACAGGCTCGACTCAGACTCACATACTAGTGACTCGAGACTCGACTCGGACTGACACACTCGAGATTCACCTTTGAGACTCAACTCAGATTGACATGCGAGGGAATTGACTCGGATTTGTACTTTAGAGACTCCACTCAGAATCAGACTGGGCACTCGTGACTTAACATTGACTCTCATGCATGGGACTCGATACTCAGACTTGCACGTTGGTAATTGCGTCATTAAGACTTGACTTAGACTGTAGAGGTTCCAGACTCAGCCTGGACTTACTCACATGTCATGGGCTTAATATTCGTCACAGATTTGCATGCCAGAGATTTGACTAGACTAGAGACTCCATACTCGGGTTCATACGCTGTAGAGCCAATACTCGGACTCATAGACTAGAGACTCCATACTCTGGCTCATAGGCTAGAGACTCCATACTCAGACTCATAGGCTAGAGAGCCAATACTCGGACTCATAGGCTAGAGACTCCATACTCGGACTCATAGACTAGGGACTCCATACTCGGGTTCATACGCTAAAGAGCCAATACTCGGACTCATAGGCTAGAGACGCCATACTTGGGCTCATACGCTAGAGACGCCATACTTGGGTTCATACGCTAGAGACTCCATACTCGGGTTCATACGCTAGAGAGCCAATACTCGGACTCATAGGCTAGAGACTCCATACTCGGTTAAGTTCAAGGTTAAGGTCATTGCCCTAGGACCCAACAGTGGTGCTTTGTTGGGGCTGGGGTTGGACCTCACAGTTTTAGTAGTCTAGCACCATAACTAATTAGCCATAACCAAGGTTACACTTGACGCTGGAATCAGTTCAGTACTGTTTGAGCACACTGGTGATTACATGCTGGAGTGGAGCAGTTCATTGGATTAAAATTCTTCATTCTTCGTAGCCCATTGTACATGCCAAAGGCAATATGCACTCCATTTTCCATGTCCATCTCTACTCCTCTCCTCACTCTCCCTGGCTTTCCTGATCTTCCCACTTGTCTGTTTTCCTCCGGCAGTATAGTATTTTAAGGGGAGTTAACATGATTGCCAGATCAAGCCTTTAATTTGCCCTGCAGCCTTGCTCTCAGCTCTGCAACCTTTTTTTTCACATGCAGCAGCTAGTAATGACATAGAAGACAGTCCCATTCACTGGCCTGTGTGTTGTGTGTCATGACAAGCCCTTTGTTCCTGCTGGGGAACAGACAAGTCTCTGTAAGGCTGAACATGACTCTCAGAGACACAGGGCCACTCTCACGTCATAGTGACACAGCTCTGTTGACAGCCTGGCATCTCTGCAGCTTTGAGGTTATTCAGGCTGAACGGTTAGGCCAGCTAGAGGGTCACCCAGCCAAAGCTCTGGTCTTAATCTGCTCTACCAGGAAGCTGTAGTTTGAGCTGAAAGCCGCGCAAAGCAAAAACTCATGAACAACAGAGAGAAATCAGATCCACAACCAAATGAAATATGCATGTGTAAGAGGTTCTTGGCTCTGATTTAGAGTAACTGAGTGTGTGGAGAAGCACCTTCTAGACTCTTTCAGAGCCCAAGTATTTTTGGATCTACACACCGCGAGCAATGGGCTGTTGCAGTTGCTCAGCAGTTTAACACATTAGCCCACCACTAAGTGAAGGGTGACCAGGGATCATCCCTCAGCACTCTAGTAGTGACCTCCAGCCAGAAATGCAAAGCACTGTGCAATCCCATTCAGGGCAAGATTACACCCTGCCCATGACCTGTTCAGCACAGGTGCTGAACCCCCATGACCAAGAAAGCAAAAAATGTGGCAAAGAACCCTAAATAAACCTATTGTACTCTAATTTCCGCAGCACTATTTGCCCAAGGGTGCTCAGATGATGGCGCAGTTCTCCGGCCCACCAGCATAGAGGCCGAGGTTGAAGTCCCAGGAGTGCCTTCTGGCCAAAGCAAGCGTCACACAGGCTCATTATTTACAGTGTTTGTGAGAGGAGAGGCTGAATGTGGGAAGGGGAGGGGGTCATTCCCTGACACTGCAACAGTGACCCCTAAAGTGCACTCCACCAGAAACCGATTAACCTTCATGTTGCATAAAACATATCCCTTATCTGAACCCCGGCCCTGATGTTTCCAGCACCATCACCAAAGCTGCATATATGGCTCAGGGAAAACCATATATACGCTGTTAGGGTAGGTGTTTGAGTAGGACGAGAACACGGGGCTGTATACCAGCAGTCTCTGATGTTCCTCACTTAACTGCACTGTTTTACCGCTAACCTCTGAGGATGCCGGTTCTAAATATGACGGATGACTGGTCCATACCACCAAGCACTTTCCGCGTTCCCACGATGCCGCTCTCTGTTATGGAACATGGTGTGATGGATACTGTTACGTGGGCCTCAGTGGTGAATCAATCTATATCAGGGTTCATGTTCACGTTGTGTATGTGTGTGCAGGTTTCTGCTAGCTCATGCATAAACCAGTATTTTACTGGGCTTACAAACTATTGGGCAGTAGTGCGGGGTCAGCAAATACCGCTCAATAGTGTGTGTTTGTTTTCCTTTAAAGTTTAAAGTTGTAACAAACTGACTACAAATAAGACATTCGTTGGCTGATAATACTTTGCTGTTAATGGTCGGATTTCTGTGAGTCATCTGACCTTATATTTACGCTTTTAACAGATTTTAAAACGTGATTGGAGTACGACGTTACTATTACTTAGTTACTTCATATTTCATATGTCTTCTTTTTGGAAAAATTATGTACAGGTTGCACTGTCAAAACTGCACAACGAAGCCATCACGGAACGAATAATCACTCGTGCAAACCTACTGGAACTTGCGCTCCACGATGTGGTATCTCTTCTCGTCAATATAGCAGATATTTATTCGAAATAATAAATAGAGATTTGTTTCTCTACTGATATGGTTATGTACAAGTTCAAAACCATCTGGCTTGAGTCCGAATCCAGTGCTTAGTTGAAGCCTTTTGTAAATAAGGAATTTGAAGAAAACATACCGTCTGGAAATCCCCATAATTCCCTTAACGAAATATCTTTTGAATTTTCTGAACAGTGTAAGTCTGGCAGATTTCATTAAGGCTCTCAGATGTTCTCAAATCTCAAATGCTCAGGACCTGATGGTGCTGATGTTCTTATCAACGTCCAAATCGACCTGTATGTACGTTATCGGGAAGGTGAGAAGGTCCAGTCAAAATGGTCTCATTTTCTGGTGGACTGTTGTGACATAGCAGTTAAGGTAACTCTGCCAAGCTGTCACAGTTGGTCCCTTGGGCAAGATCCTTAACCCACCATTGCTTGAACTGTATAAAATTGCAACTGTACGAGTTGTAAGTGGCTCTGGATAAGGGCGTCTGCTAAACGCCGTAAATTTGAATGTAAATGGTGCATGAGACACTCCATGATTTACTGCACCTGACGAAAGAAGGAAATGTTTTATTATTAGCAAGCGTTGTGTAATATTTCTGGTACGGAGGTGATGCAAGTCCTAGATTGCATCCATGATCATCTAAAAAGGTCTTGCAACGGAATTCGATTGAACTTGTTGAAACCTACAGAAACCTTTGGATAATTATAGTCCTGTTTAGTCTGTTCAGTCATGCACAGTTGAGACAGCTCAATAAAAAAAAGGCATGTTTTCTCTCATTTTCCACTTATTCGGAATAGCCTACGCCGATGTTTACCAAGGTTCTTTAATTAGAGGTTTTGCCTGGTCATTTGTGCCATGGAGCGTTTTCTGGCACGTTAATTAGCGTTATTAGTCGTCTCTTTTAGTTTGGTTACTCAGCTTTGTCGGGTGCACGAGCAGAAATCAAATGTTTACGTCGCTAAAAGCGAAAATAAACAACGCCTGAATCTCTTCGAATCCAATGCCTTTTTTTTTCACGCACGGCTTCCGGTTCAGTCAGGCGTGGGCGACTTCTTCCAGGCTCCGTGACTCAATGAGACCATTGTGGGCCCGCTTTTGCGTCATGAATACGATTTTAGTAAGATGTCCGAGAGAAATGAAAGGAAGGTTTTCTTCTCTGTGCATTGAAAAAGACGAGTGACCCTGACCTTGGCATGGCCTCAGGGTCTCTGGTCGCTGCAGGATGGGTGTGTGGCCCTGTGAGTAGTGTGACGCCCCGCAGCAGACGCAGTGGAGATGACTGCGGTCACTGCACTTCATTAAGGCTGAAAGAGAAGGAGAGGTGTTGCACCTCGCAAAAACTGTCTGTTTGTGTGTGTGTGTGTGTGTGTGTGTGTGTGTGTGTGTGTGCGTGTGTGCGTGCGCCCTACGATGGATAGTCGCTCCATTTGGGGATGTTCCGGCCCTTGCGTCCAGAGTCACCTGGTGGGCGCCGAATGACCCGCGACCCCATGTGGATTAAGCGAAAGATAATGGATGAATGAATGAAAAAATATGAGTAGTATCATGGTCAGTGGTAGGGGTGGCGGGGGGGAAGGGGGTAGGTTTGCTCCTCTGGCCTCCCCTCCCTCAGGCACACCAGCTGCGCCCGTGTCACCCGTCCCAGAGAAAAGGCAACCCATATCGCCCCGGCAGTGGGGTTAGTTTCTTTGACCTCAGTGCCATTTAAGGGCCTTAAAATGACATGACTAAAAGGAAATATTAATTAGGGATGATGTGATGTGATGGCTGATGCGAACGTTTTGTTTTGATCCTTTGCATGCAGTAAAGTCACTGAATAGGCGATAAACATTCATTTGCCTCTTGGCTGTACACATAATCAAAACCCTGACTGCCTAGTCTTTATTCCTTTACAACGAGATTCATTAAGTAACAGAAGCTTTTCTGCCTGTGCACGCAGCAGCTGGTTCATCTCGTCAAGGCTTATGTGAGACGCTGCTCGGAACAGCCTGTCGATTTATGTACTTGTACGCCGATGATTAGTCGGGCCTTGATTAGTACCACGTTATTTAATCGAGCACTCAAGGATGAGGACATCATCGAAATACCCAGCTACCCCTTGAGCTTGGTCCTTAACCTTCAAGCTCAGCTTTAAGGCGCGTTATGAAATGTTATTGTGAGTTTGGCTCGTCTGCGCTCGTGGCCTACACAAGGTCATCCATTTAGACACAAGTTCTCATTCTAGCAAATCCCTCCGATAGTGGATGGTGGGGGCTGGGTGGCTCTAGATTTGATAGGCTAATTGGGAAAAAGGGTTTTACTCTTTATTGCTTCACATCTCTGGAGCATCTTTTTTCCTCATCAAGAGCGACTTACAACTGATGCAGTCTTACAATTCAAGGTCAAACTGTGGCAGCTTGGCAGAGGTAGGATTTGAACCCTGGACCATCAGGTTCACCTTAAGCGCTAGGCCACCACATATCGCTGTGGGTGGCACGGTGGCTCAGTGAATGGCTCTGTCGCCTCACAGCTGTACAGATCTATGTTGGTGTGAAGTTTCTATGTTCTCCCTTTGCATGGCTCTCCTCTCAGTACTCTAGTTTCTTCCCACATAAGGCAGTGTTTTAGTGTGAGTGTGTGTTTGTGTTTGTGTATGGTGTAAATGCACAGCTCCAAAAAATGCAGGAGGTATTTCATTCCATTTTGTAATATCGCCCAATTTTTGCAAGCGGCATAATAGTGTTTCGTGTGTTATCTATAGGGAACAGGGAACCACTTTTGACACATCATTATAACCTTGACATTGACAAGCTGCAATAATGTAATTATTACTAGGGCTGGCTCGATGCCATTTTTTTTTTTTTGCGCCCGCTACCGATATCGATACTGCAAACTTGAATATCGGCCGATACCGAGATCAGACCCTGCTAGCACCTCTTGAAATGCTGGCGTTGCCTACGCTGCACTCGGCTGTTTTACTTTTAGCATCCTCGAGCTTAAATAACTTCACACAGCTGACATGATGAGCACGATGCTAGCTAACAGTTTTAACTCCAGTTCCAGCTATTTCTCACGTGACACGTCTCTATTTACGGCAAATTGTATTAAAGCATAAACGTGATAGGAAAGATATCGGATTAAACTGCTTTTCCCCATCAGATCTCCGATCCAGTAATTTTGCCACACATCGGGACGATCCAAAAAACTTATTTCATGGTTCATAAACATTCTCTTTCCTACTCCAAGAAATTGTGTTTCTGTGCCATGACCGGCTAGCATAATTGTTACTCTGGTATAAATACTAAATACGACAATGTGAGGTTCACCTGACATTTCTGTGTTCCTGCATGCTGTATGTTTATATTACTACTCTAAATGTGACACCTGTGGTGAACTGCCAGGCTCATTTTCTCTCTCTCTCTCTCTCTCTCTGTCTCTCTCTCTCTCTCTCTCTCTCTCTCTCTCTCTCTCTCTCTCTCTCTCTCT